>JADLZN010008557.1:0-14457 GCA_018155175.1 Sinocyclocheilus anophthalmus | reverse complement strand
AAAGCCTAATTTGTATATTGTGAATACATTGCATGTATACAATCATGTAGTGTATTCCAACCCAAACTTTCGGTTTTGCAACCAAATGCTAGCTTAGCCTATCCCTTGCATAAACATTAAATTATTTTATAATTTTCAAGAATAAAAATTGCTATATTAAGTCACATGTTATTGTCTGATAAGGCATTACAAACAGCTATTCTGTGGGGTCTGAATCAGATTCAACTCAACAGATGGACTGAACTGCTCATGACACCAGCAATGCATCCCATTTGAGGTCATATTTTCAAAGGTCGTGGGCCCATTAATAACTTGAGATCATCAAGCAGTAGAAATGCTTACTACAAATAATAATACATCCACTCTAGCAATAAAACTTCTGTACGTGTGAACGCCCCATGACAGCACTTGCTATACAGAGGTGAACAATTAAGTGGATTGGTCTGGCTGTTAGGAGAAAGGACGTAGTTAAGCTGTGTGAAGTAACTAACCTTTTTGTCACATACATCTCACTTTTAGAGAGGAAATGAGAGCTGAGGAAAAGAGACAGTAGGATATCCGCATGTCTAAAACTAATGTGGGTTTAAAACACATGGGTTGTTGGTATTAACATCCTACTCCAGGGGGCTGTTTCATAAAAAACGCTAAGAAAAGCGGGTATTAAAGTCCAAAACCTGACTTGAAACAACCTAACAAATCAATCGGGGCTAAAACGGTTCCATTAACAGGACCTATTATTTAAGTTCAAGGCAAATCTAACAATTCGACCCGTTCAATGAGTCGGGTAATTTGATGTGCACGCTTATTCTTAAGCAGCACTTAATGTCGATCATGGATCAAATCAATCCACCATGGCAAACAGCGAATATTTGTGCCGTTTAATGCATTTGAGATGTTGTGTTTTCCTCCGTGCATAACTGACACGTCACATATATATTTTTCATCTGTAAATGTTAGAAAGTCATGCAAATATATCAATTTTGCTGTCAGGAGTGGGCGAGGCTTAACGTTACGCGAGTGAACGAGCGCTGCTGTGCTGCTGTGCAATGCACACTAAACAGATGGAAACGAAATAGGAATAAATTAGGGCCCACTAATTTGAAATATAAAATATGGACATTATGCTAAAATATTTGTTGTTGACAATCAAATGTGGACAGGTACAATGTTATCTACCGATTAGTGCATTTTTTATCATAGCAGTAACTATAAATCAAATGTAAGCTGCAATGACAGCATTACATCTCAAAAATGAATAACATGTGTGTTCCTCTTATTCAAGCTAAAATGTGTCTGATTTTATTCTGTATTTTTCATTTTAATTGAGTGGTTTAATGTTCTACTAATCCACCATTAAAGTGTCCAGCGTCAGAAAACCTAAGGAAGAAAAGGGCTGCATGGCTTAGAAAACTGGCTTGATCAACTGAATGTGTAAGTAGCAAACTCTGTTAAAAAATGTTATACATCTTAAAAAAAATAGATATATGTGGCCAAATTCAGTTGGTTGTAGCCAGTTTATTTTTTTGATTATTTAAGTTGGCATTTTCGTTGTGCCTTTTATTTTTGGGACTAATGATAAAAACTGTCAAACTAATTGTTATGTGAGAGAGTCAGTGGTCTATCAAAAGCATTCTATTGGTCAGGTGGTTTAAAGGAGTCAGCTTAGCGCAGTTAGCCTGAATTCGGACCAGGTTAGGTTTCCCAGCATAAGTTGCCACAGTGGCTAAGCGGAGCTTGGTATTTGCTTTATAAAAACCAACATCAAGTGAAAAGTCAGGACTACCTGAAATAAGCATGGTGTATTGGTAAACTGGTTTTATTATTACCTGAACTGTTACTGACCTTTCAAGGCCTAAACAGGGAGGTGTATCGTCCTTTTCCTGTTTATAAACTTTTACAACAAAAAAAAGCCTCTCCATTAATTTTTTAAGGAGTGTGGACTGGGATGCCTTGCAGGGAGTATTTAGGACCCTGCTCGTTTAAAAAGAAATAGGTGGTTTAAATTCTAGGGTTCGGGAAAACCTGCACGGTACACACAAAAATTAAACAAGTTCAAAAAGGGGAATGGACCAGGAATAGCAAAGTTTGCGCAGTTATAGGGTTCCCATTTATATTAAGGGTCCTTAATACATTGTGTACTTTACAATAGTAACCTAGAGTGTCATGTAGGGAAACCACAGTGGTAAGTACATATTGGTACATCGCATCTTACGCTCTAATTGCTGGTGTAAATACACATATGTAACAACCCTACGATGGTATGTGCAAGTATCCAAAATTGGTGTAACAGGGGGGACCATTGGGTCAACAACACTTTTTTTGGAATGAAAGTACATGTGTAAAAGGATAACAGCGTGTTTTTGGTAAGAAGGGTGTTACACTTATATTGATTTTATCTTGAAATACTCGATGTTACACGCAGTGGGCAGTAAGTTAGGTTCAAATTATAACAATTGGGGTGGGTGTACAGAATGTTACACGTTCTCTTAAGCGTACAGCTGCCGAGGAGTTACCATGCAAGTTTACCAATGGGAGTCCAGTGCGTGCACCCAACCCAACTCAAGATCCAACTCCCCTCCCACTGACATTCCCTAAAACCTACCCCATCTTACCCCCGGATACCATTTCACCCCTAAACCACCATCTCCACCCCCGGGATCCCATATTTCCACCCCTAAACCGACCTATATCCCCCCCTGGATCAAAAATGGGCCATTACGATTTTCAACCTTTTTAATTTACTAATCCAATTATATTATACATAATGTTGTTACCAAATGTAGTAAATATGCCTGTTACACATTTGTGTAAATTACACAAACATCTGGGGTTGTTACAATGGGTTGTGTTAGTTACAGAAAAAAATACACTTTGTAGATTTAAACATGTACCAAGTGTACTTACAATGTGGTTAACTTTACTACGTTAAACAATTAGGTAAGTACACAAGTTACAACAAGTAAGTACACAGGTATTAGGGGCAATTAATATGAAGTGGAACCGTTATAAGGTTCTACTTTAGCGCATTTCTGGTTATGTGGTTGTAGGCACAAGCGCGTAATGAGTGGTGGCACGGTAGGAGTGGGGGGGTTTTTTGTGTTGGTATCTGACGGGCGGCGGGGTGGGTCGGGTGAAGTGTGGAGCTGAGAAGGTACTGCACTGAGTGAGGTGGGTTAACGGCATCGGGCTCGCTTACTGAAGGGGCCCATGGCGGGGGGGAAAAGGGGAAAGCCTGACAATAGGGGGGGACATGCTGCAGCGTCGGGGGGTGCTGGAGATCAGACGGGGCCTGGAGCCCTACTACTCCAATTCACGGGATCAACCGGTTGGCATGGGACTGTGTGCTAAAACACTGAGAGAGAGAGAGAGAGCGAAAGAGGAGAAAACATCAGAACAATTTAAGAGCCAAACATTCTGAAGGAGTCTTGGGTACAAACTCTTTCCATGACCAAGCAAGTTTTTAAAGGTCTCAGATCACAAAGTGCGACCAAATGATTGATTGAAATGAAAAAATTTCACCATTGCATAAATTAAAAAGCCAAAAAGTGCTTTTTACTGTTTTGTCTTGCTTTCAAAAAAAATAAAAATTTGTAAAAAAAAAAAAAAAAATCTATTACAAAACAACAATTAAAAAATATTTTAACACTGAACATTTTTTAACATTCTAGCAGACACTATACAAACAAAGCACAATTTAACTTAAAATTAAAAAGTTAGTAAAATAATATTTTTTTGGAGATCAGACCCCCTTCTTGAATCAGGCATGTATTTTTAAAAATTTTTTTTTTACTGTACAATTAAAAGCAGCCTTGCTAAGAAGAGACTTATTTTTAAACATTAGAAAATATTACAGATCCTAGTTTGAACACTGTGTGTGAATGTTATAATAATGTATTAAAACAGAGCGGTTGTAATGATTATTATCATTATTATAGTCTTACTTTTTATTACAGAAAACAACAGTCAAACCCCCCGACGCCGGCCCCTTTCTTTAGAATATTTGACCTAACCTTAAATTAGTTATCATGGAAGGGTTTGGTGTGATGCATGGGTACTGTTGCTATATTTCTAAAATGTATGTAGACTTGGAGGAGAATCAGGAATTTAGACAGTAACTTGTGAACTGCCAATTGCGACACCGGCAGGGAGGGGACCAGGCAATTGTTTTATTTTATTGTTAGGTGAGTCAACAAAGCAGGGTGAAAACTACCTCAATTAAGTCTCATTATGATACATCCCATGTTACTTGCGCATTTGTGGAATGTCCAGTCCTTTTTGTGTTAATACTTCGTAAGGGTGTGGATGTGGAAAAGTCATATCAGAGAAAAATGGGCGGATGAATAGCCAGACAAACCAAAAAGGACCCAGCTTTAACTTATTTATTTCAGCTGGTTTTTGCCCATGGAGCCAACCACTGTTGATGACTGTAATACACAGCGCAGATTGTTTGCCTGTACGCTTTGGACTGTCTATTGAACCACCCTGCAGTTACCAAAGCAGATCTTGCTTGCGTAGGTCGGCTCAGCGGTTCTTGTTAAACACTTGGGAAAGATACATGCAATGCAGATGGAGGATTACTAATGGGTTATTAGAAAAAAAAACATCAAAACGTTCTGCGAGTTTATTTAATAATTGTTGATTAAAGGGCGCATTTTCGCTTAGTGATATTCAAATCAATCATTCAGTAAACAAGCAAACCACAAATCACCCCTTCCTCGTACTTCACATTGTAAAGACATGCGATTTTTCTGGACAAGTCAAACTCCAAACAGTCTCTCGCCTGGGCTGTAAGAGCTTGCAATAATGAATTTTGTTTGGGTCCTGGTACCTCACAGTTGTATTTAAATGATACTAACACGACTGGGTGAGTTTTTTTTTTGGTGATGAGTTTGTTGGAATAAAAATAAAAGATTCTCAAAATAGATTGTGTTGCTGTCGCCTTATCACTCTGCGGGGTTTCTATTTTGATGCATCTATTTCATGTCGGTTTGTACAAATGGTATTCGGTTGCGTTTCGATATTTAACTTCGGTTGGTTGCCGAACATTCTGTGCATCCCTAGCTGTTTTTTTTTTAAATGATTTTTAGGCTAAAAAAAATTAATTCACATACTTCACAACTGAAGGAACCATTCCCAATTTCAGTACTTAACAACAGCAGTGAAATTTCACAGCACCTCTATTTCACAACCTCTATGACGGATTTTCTTCTGTGGAACACATAAGATGATCTTTGGGAGAATAGTTTTTGACTTGCACTATATGGACATTTCTCAGAATATCTTCTTTCATGGTCCACAGAAGAACGAAAGTCATACAGTTTTGGAACAACATGAGAGTGAGTAGCATTTTCATTTTTGAGTGAACCTTTAAATATTAATGTAAACATTAAAACAATGTCATCTAGTTCTCAATTATTTCTCAAGTAAACACTGCTTCAAGACCTTTGCCAAGTAATTATTTGCATTAGCATATTACGAGAGTATGCAGTAGACTGACTGAATGACACGGAAACAAAAGGATGGCTCATTTTCATGCGTTTTCTGTTAAACCCTAAATGCAATCTAAGGGTAACATGGACATGTGCACAGCATTTGCTGACTCAGTGCTGTTTCTCGATGTAATGTCTTGAGAAAGCACACCTGTTGACCTTATTGCTCAGTGCCAGTGCTATCTGCGACTGGACAGCATCCACCTCTCCTGATACACGACACACCAGCAAAATGCAACAACAGAAGATGCTACAGTAAACCACAGAAGCACAATCCACAAGTTTTCCATTATCATGGAAAACCTGTAAACCCAATAACAGCTAGGCTAATCCAACTTCTGCTCCTCTATTCAAGTCACGCATTGCAAGTAATGCAAGTCACGCATTAACATCAGAGCAAACGCTGAGCCATACATGTGCATGTATTACCATTTCGTTTAACTATTAGCTAGAATGCATTTTTTGTATATCCTCAAAATAAATATTTAGTGCGTTTCACGAAGACTTTTTCATATCAGGTCAAAGGGTCAATAGCAGTTATTTGCCTTTTAGAGATCACGGGTAATACATCTATACACAATCCAGACCTCTGTCCCATCTACCAACACGTGAGTCTGTTTGCATATCCAAATCAGTCAGCAGGAATCTCCATGACTGGAGCGGGCCGACTGGTCCTCCGTTCAGAGTGTGCGTGGATGGGATTTTCCATACACACTTCCAAATGCTTATCTGTCGAGCCAGAGCAAGAACACGGCCTAATCAGGAGGAGATACAGCAGAAATATTGTGCGATACGTCCACGCTTCACTTTTATACCTTTTTGTCATTCTTTCATCAACATGCACCTCCATCTTATTGCTTCAATTCATGCCATTAATATAACTTTGTCATCACTTCCCCACAAAATATGTCTAAATCAGGCTAAATCAAAAGCTATGCACAAAGTGAATAGCACTAAACTAGCACTGAGGCAGAGTTCACCACAAACTAAAACGTCATTTATTAATTAAACCTGACGATAAAACTAGTGATCGACCGATATTGATTTTTTATAACCGATACCGATTATTTGCATGTTTATGTGCCCAATAACCGATATGCAGAACCGATATTTATTTAATGTTATAAAGTAAATAAATGACGGAGTGGAATAAGAACCTACTTACTTTGGTTTTTACTCTTTGCAGTCTTTTTTTTTTTTTTGAAGTGTTGAAAATTAGCAGTCTTTCAATGTTAAATTTAATCTTCATATTACAACAATAAAAAACATTATTTATAAAAAGCATCAACAGCAACAACACTAATATTAACAATAAGAAAAATAAATGTCTAATGTTTTCAAATGAAGAAAATAAATAAATGACAGGAGTCATATCAACTTCATTTTAAACTACAAATTAAGTTTTAGTAGGTTTATAAGCTGTTTAAAAGGCTAAAGAGGGAAGAATAATTCACTGGATAATGTTAAAATCACTGAATAATATTCTCTGGAATATTGAAATATAACAAACAAAACATCGTATTTTATTGCATTTCTCAACTGGTATGTTATATCAGAATTATTAATGTTTTTGTCCTTCTAGATTATGAAATGCCTGCTCACAGCGTGGTTTATCTATGCAGTTACACAGAACTATACTCAAACTGCGATCGCTCGTGGAGATAATAAATAATTAATTTCCATAGAGTATTTATTTAGATGTTTATTAGCGAAATATTGGTTATATAGTAAATGTTAATACAATTTAGGGTATTTTAAACAAGTGAATCTTGTTAATGGTTACATGCAGTGGCCGTGCTGGGGCATTTCCTGATCGACCGATATTGATTTTTTGAGTGAACAGCAATATGAAAGCGGCTTCACGAGTCTAATGATGAGCAAACATACAACAGAGAGAGAATTAAATTCAGCGCTTTTATTTCCAACATGCGCTCATTCATGGCTGTATTATTTAACTCATGCAAAGTTACGTCTTTATTGGGAGAGGATCTTGACAGATTATCTACGTGACTCCGACTTCACAAGACTAACGATGAGCAGACAACAGAGAGAGAATTCAATTCAGCGCTTTTATTTCCAACATGCACTCATTCATGGCTGCATATTTAATTCAGGCAAAGTTATGTCTTTATTGGGACAGGACTTGACGGATTATTTTACATGACTCCGTGAGTTGGTCTCTATTTCTTAGAGCCAAGCTGCATAAACTACATATCAGGCATTTATGTAATGCATCTAATTTGTGCATAAATGGCTGTTATGTTAAATAAAGTTTACTAACTACAGCAAATCAAGTACCCGCACGCCTTTGTTGTTGTCTCGTCTCCCCTCAGACACGCTGCAATGGCGATCCTGCGCGCAATTCTCAAAACGTCATTTATCGGTGAATCTGATATTACAAAACCAATATCTGATTATGGTAAAATGCTTAAATATCGGGAAAAATATCGGTAAATCGACATATCGGTCGATCTCTAATCAACACTGGGCAAAAGCTAAATATAGAACAGGGAGAGCAGACAGAAAGATGACCCTCACACATCCTGCCAAAATCACAGGTTGTCAGAAAATTCTGTCACAATGATATCATTAGGGCCCTCAAACACAATCATGAAGGATGCGTCAAGCAAGACAAAGACTTCTTTTAAAAATATATATTAAAAAGGTAATACTGAAAGATCTACATTCACTTGCGCTGGAGAAGCTTACTGTATAAACTTAACTTTAAAAATGATCTGAGATCAGTTTGGATGGTCAAGATTACATTAGGGAAGAGGAGGATCAACATATCAGAATTAAATGGCAAACTCTCCCAGGGGAGCGCCTGTGGCTTAATATTAAAGGGATAGTTCACCCAAAAGTTAAACTTCAATCACAAAACTTACTTTCTTCAGCAGAACATCTCAGTGTTTTTTCCTCCATACAATTAAAAGCTAATGCTGTCCAATATTCTTCAAAATATCTTCTCTTATGTTCAACATAAGAAGGAAACTCATACAAGTTTGGAACAACATAAGGGTGAGTAAACGATGAGAGGATTGTTTGCATGAAAACTATCCCTTTTAATTGGGTCATACGATGGAGAAAGAATCAAAATGTTCTTGATATTTACACATAAGAGGTTACTCAAAAACATACTGCAAGCTTCAAAACTCAAAATTAACTCAAGTTAAAATATTAATTATTCTTTTTTTACCCTTCTGAAACACCCGGATTTGAAATCAGGAGAACAGTGACATCATGATTCTCCTCTCCAATTAAAATGTGTCAATGGTCTTTTCTTGAAGGAAAAAAATAAACTGTGTATTGGAGGCAGTTATGAAGGTCTGGACCGGAAAATCCAGCTATGACATTTTTTTATGAAAAATTAAGAGGTTGCATTAAAAAAAAATAAGAAGAAACAAAAAGAAACATATGCATGTATGAATCATTCACAATAAGATCAGTAATATGAATCTAGAAAATATATAGGGTGAATTTGCATTTCCTGCCGACTTTAACACATTTCTTGGTATCTATGTGTCTCGTACAGATTTGGAGTCCTTGAACATCTCTAGAAACAACACTTAAACCACAATAGCCTTCACAGGCACTGCTCTGCAACAAAACACCAAGTGTAGCCTTGTCATTTGAACATGATAATCAGTTAACTGATAATCAGATCATTTAAAACAACAACAACAGTTTTATCATGATGGATGAGTGAGAGGATATTTAAAAGTCACAATAGGAATGAGACCCCTCCAAAACTCAAGAGTCAACGTGGCAGCTTGCCTCTGAGTATTTTCCAGTGCTTACTTGCTCACTAGCATTACTGTGCCACGCTTGGCCACAGACATGGCAGCACAACAGTTACACATCCTGTGTTCCACTCCACTGTCCCTCAGCCAGCACATTAGCCAACGCTTATAAAAACCAAACTGGCCAAGAGAAAATTGGGAAAAAAAAAAACAGGCCTGGACTTTTAAAGGACGCACACTGTATCTCTCCTGATGTCACGACTAATTAAGTGCAAGAGGCACCGCAAACAAAAGCTGGGTCTTCTGCAGAGTCAGCTAGAGAGAGGCGGTTTATAAAGAACCGGCCATGATGACAAGGGCCAGTGGCAGCATTTGGACAGGACACTGGGGTTATATACTACTGTACGAGAAATACCATGGGGTTTTAAGATACAGAGAGTCAGGACCGCAGGTTAATGTCTCATCTGAAGGACGGGATGATTTTTGAAAGTATGAGTGTCCCCCATCACTCTTCTGGGGCATTAGGGACCGCAACAAAGACCATAGGGTAGAGCACCCTGCTGACCTCAATAAACCTCTTCCAACAGAAACCTGAGTTTTCCCGGAAGGGTCTCCCATCAGGTGAATGACAGCTCAACCAGCTTAGCTGCGTGGGCAACCCAGTTGGGCTGCAGGGTGATTGACTGTGGCTGACTACTGCTCGCTGTTACTGATGGGGGACTTTTAAACATTCCATTAAAGGGGTCGCATGCATGAGAAACCAAATGTTCTCTTGATCGACTTTTGAGTAGTGGTCGACCGATATACGCCTACCCATGGCGAGGATAGCAGCCGATATTGGCATTTTTCAAATATCGGTATCGGCTGATAAGTTTTTCTGTTTGGTCGATGTGTTCGAGGCGGGACTTTTATTTTTGACGGCGTGCCAGACTTTTCGGTGTACTTCCTTTTTAATATATTTACGAAAATTTATTTTTTGTGAAAAATACTTTGTCATCTAAAGTATAAGTTTGTTTATTTTACACATTTATTTTTTTTAATCCATTTTCAAATTATTTAAAGTTTCTTAAACATTAATTAAAATAAATAAAATTATATCAGCTTTATATCGGCCATCGGCCACCCTGCTTTCCAAGATATCGGCTGTCAAAAAAACAATATTGGTCGACCACTACTTTTGACATAGAAGAGATCTTTGTATGCTTAATATATTCTGCAAGTTTCATAGCCTAAAATGTCCTCCTCCCCCAAACCATTTTATATAATACTCTCAGAAAACGGCTAGTTTGGCAGAGGGATGAGGTGAGCCATGGGCACAGTCGTTTGCTATGACACCTCCAGAGAAGAACAACTACGAATATTTTTTGCATCATAGCATCATTGTTACGACCACAGGTGTTCAGTGACGGCAGCGAGTATGTCTGAAGGCAGAGGAATGTTTACATAATGATTGCGATCCCTGGCAGACAAGTGCCGTTCCTGGCTCTGGCAAAACAGAATGTTGTAGACACTGCTGGAAGGATCCGACGTACAGGGAGAAAACATGATTCAAGATTTATTTTTAGCAAAGTCCAGCACGTCACGGTAATAATTATGCGGGGTTGGTTCAGTACATTCTCAATGACGTTTTGAGAACAAATTGACAGTATGCTGATGGCTTGACAAAATATTTTGCTCAAAGATCAGGGCCGTGCAACTTGTTCTGGAGCAACACGACGCGCAAAACGGTAAGTAACATATTGTAAATGTGGGTGTTTTGTTTCATGTTCATGTTTCGTCTTTTATTTTGTAACTGTTTCAGGTCCCTGTTTTGTCAGTTCCGTGCCACTCATGAGTGTTCTGGCCAGTGGTTCCCATGTCATTGTGTCATGTGCTGATGGTTGTCTAGTCATGTGTCTGTTTCCCAATGGTTGTTCTTGTCATGTGACCCTGACCGCTAGATGGACGTCCTGTGTGTTTTCATCGGCTGTCATGGAACCCAAATGATTGCAGCTGACACACTGCTGTCAAATGTTTTCGAATTCCTTTTCTTTCGATTCGTTTCTTATTTATACGTGACTTTCTTATTTTTATCTTCATGTATTACTTAGTTCGGTACTTTTTTTCAACAAGTTCTTTATTTATTTAGTCCTTATTGGACGACATTTATAGCTATTTATTTGATTTAGTCAGTTTATTCCGAGGCTTTTTCCCCAAAGGCGACTTACAATGAGGACAACAGAAAGCAATCAGTTGTAGTATTGTAAAACAACTTAAACCAGATCACCAAAAAAACTCATAACGCTGAAACTGTCATAAATATATCTATACACAAATGCTAGAAATAAAGAGATTCAATTAAAAATGACCAAATCGCCTACACAACAACATTCCAAAACCTTAACATTAAGTGGAAAACAAATAAAATAAGCTAAAAAATTAACCAAAGAGGTTTATATGAGTATAATAATGTTAGAAAGATACAACTAAGCAAACACCGAAGAAAAACCAACTACCCATGTAGTACAACCAACACCAACAGATCTACTGTATATGCAACATAGCACTTTATAAATTCAAAATATTTATTCATTCTCCAATTAGGTTGTTGTGAGAGGATGTAAAATAATAACTGAAATTAAATCAAACTAAACCTTAATAAAAAACCTATACCGACATTAAGAAATTCAGACATAAGCAGACTAAAATTTAAAATAAATAACAACATGAAAGTAATACAAAACTCCGAAACGTCAGTAGATTTCCCAGTAATCTAGAAAAGACTTTAGACACTGCCACAAAAACATGCTAAGAAAACAACTTACACATAGTAAGAAGAGGTTATAAACACGAAACAAATAATAGGATAATTATATACTATTATATGATTTTACTAGTCTTTATTTTTGTATTTTATTAATCTTTATTTCATCGTTTTCTTTATATATTTATTTGAATAAAATATTTGTAGTTTTCTCCTTTATCTTTGTTTTCTCTTATATATCTTCACCCGTGCATCTGATTTTCTGCTTTTTATGGTAAACAGTTTGTTCTACATTTTTTAAAAAACTTTCTTTATTATTTATATATTTTTATTCCTATTTTCTTACTATTTTTTATGTCAATTTTGTTATAAATAAATACAAGTCCTTCATTTCATTTATGTTCTTTCTCAAATAGAATATTTGTGACCCTGGATCACAAAACCAGTCATAAAGTCAGAATTGAGATTTATGCATAAGTTTCCCACTAGGAAATTTACAAAATATCTTTATGGAACATGATCTTTACTCAATATCCTAATGATTTCTGATCATTTTGACCCATACATACAATGTATTTCTGGCTATTGCTACAAATATACCCGTGCGCTTCTTGCGACTGGTTTTGTGCCCCAGGATCATCTACACGTTCCGATTTCTACTATATATTTTTCTTTCTATTTGTTCTGTTCATTCTTTCATTTTTGAGAATTGCGTCTTTTTCTATTTTATTTTTGTCTATTTCTTATTTCATTTCATTCTTGATTTCAGTAATTGTTTTCAACATTATGGCCTAGTTTCACAGCCAGGTGTTAGATTAAACCAGGATTACACCTTAGTTAAATTAGAATCTTTAAGTAGGCTAGTTTTTTTTTAAACATTACTGTGCATCTTCATACAAATCAATGGCACTGCGCACTGGCATGTTTTCAGACATGTCAGTGCAAGTTGCTTTTAGTTAGGACTGCTCAAACACGCATTTTAACAACACAATGGGCATATAGCCTACATTTTATGTTAGTTGGAGGTAGGTTATAGTTTGAGACAGCGCCATTGGTTTTGGATTACTCACCGCTGACTGTACGAGACATCTGTCAATCAACGTATAAAGGAAGAACCAGCCGAAGAACAGCAGAAATGTCCTGGTAGAAAGTTCGGATATGGTATTAAAGTAGCTCATTTTAAATGTATTGTATGAATTGCCCTTACACTGGAATAAAAAAAATACAGGGTGTATAGACATTTAGTGAGAAGTGGTGTGTGCCTCATACTTCAGGGGTTGCAGTATGATAAGCGCTGCCCTTGGTTTTTGATGTGATTGACTGGGTTCGATCCCGTATTTTGCCGAACTTTTTTTTTTCCTTTTCAAATCTCGTATCACATCGTAAAGGCATTAATTTTCAATAAAAATTAAGGAAATAAAAAAAAAAAAATTGAAAATAAAGTATCGGGTAGGGTTAGTTAGGGTAGGTGTAGGGAGGGCTTTATTTGTCCCAATAAGGTGGCATCCATTTAATAATTACATTTACAATAGATGAATTTACGCTCTCATAAGTATTTTGCATACTGGTTTACAGGTATACATAGTGAAGTGCAGGAATTACCACTTTTGGCAACAAGTAGGATACCGTTAGATAAATTGTATTTCTGAGGGTGTTCGTAGAAATCTGCTATTTGTACACATAGTGAAACTAGGTTTTGCACTAGTGTAAATCACATATTTCTAACAAATACTGTATTTTCCTTAGTGTAAAATAGAATCCATGGCTAGATACCAAGATTTGAATAAGGGAGGAAAATAAAAGCTCTCAAAAAGGAGGATCGAACCGGTGATCGCATCAAAAAAGTCAGTGGCAATGCTGATACATCTCACCACAGGAGCTGATGTTTACACCACTTTACAAATGTAAATATACACTCACCATATTTTTATTCCAGAGACGGGCAAATTCATAAAAATACTTTTTAAAACTGAGCGACTTTAACCAATCTCCGCAATTTCTACCACGACTATGCTGTCTTCGGCTGGTTTTACTGTATACGTGATGACAGACTGTCTCGTCAGTCAGCGTGTGTAAGACCAAACGCTAAAACACGTCTCAAAATTATACCTCCCTCTCCGGTTTGTCTGATATTGGTCGTCGTGTGATTCTGATTGTTATTTTGTTTTTTTGTTTTCGAATTTGTCATTGTGTGTTCTGACTTGTTATAATGTTTTCTGAAATGTTGTTGTGCTTTCTGAATTGTTATCTTGTTTTTTAGACTTGCATTTGCGTTTGCAATTTGTTCTTTTGTTTTCAGAATTGTGAGTTGTTATGCACTTCTCGGCCAGACAAATGCCCTCTCTCCGCAGGTCCGGTCTCAGACCTCAAATGCAAAAAACATGAGCCTTTATACAGTAGACATACTAGTGTTTCTTACGTAAAGACAACGCTGTACTTATACAAACAAGAAGATATTTATTTACCTTGCAAGACGTTCAGCTGC
>JADLZN010008556.1:0-57731 GCA_018155175.1 Sinocyclocheilus anophthalmus | reverse complement strand
TATGATTGTTTTCAGTGTTAGCTCATTATATATTCCTACACAGCTGATAACAAAAATGCATTTGCATTTTCACCTTCATTAAATGTGGTCAAAATCTGTCCAAGAGTGACCGATTGTGATCCGATCATCGAAAAATGCATGCTAATGCCAAGTGTAAAGACAGAAACACAGATTGTGTCATTTCAGGGAACTTACTTGACTCTTAACTTCTCGTTGTCACTGTCAGGCAGCACTCGGGTATAGGAAAAAGGAAACCAGCCACGCCTGAAATGAAAGAGCTTTTCTTTAGAAACTCCACATCCATGACAGTAGATAAAACCCAATGTGAAGAATAAGCATAAGCTTAAGTTTAATATCTCAGTTTATTTATAAATATTCTTATAAACAGAAAAGAGATTAAATGGAGAGTAAACAGTTTCATTCCTCTCAGACTACTCTCCTAAGAAAAAGACTCTTGTAATCAAATTTATCTTGGCTAAAATCGCTGTCTAGGGAGGACTCACTGTTTACACATTAACTATACAGTAAGTCATTGTTTATTGCAAAATATTTAAATATATGCAAATATATAAGTAGTTAGAGGTTGTAGGGAAATGTGTCTCATGGGAGCTGGCAGTCGCTGCTAAGCTCTTTCGGTGCAGTTCTCATTTCCATGGAAACAGTGACTGATCCAAGTAGGCAGTCTCTCTAGGATTATGGGTAGTGTAGTGTAGGACTTAATGGGGCTGTCAGTTTGTTTCCATCGAAAATTTGTTTAGTTTCAGAAGTTTTTCCCTCAGGAGAATTAAGAGTATAGAATTATATGACTTTTAAGTGAAAATTAACGTGGGTAGAATGAGAGAATTTGGTGAGATATGTTCATATTGAGTTCATAATAAATTGGACTTTATATTTTGGCATCCTAGCAAATATCGGCACCATTTGAGATCTCTTTTGAAACTCTAGAGGAGACACATGGGAGATTACTAGGGCCTTTTTCCCAGTAGAATAATCTGAAATGGACAGGGCAAGGGGCCCAGAAATCCTAGCAATGGCCCGACGTCATCTGTAATGTTTAGGTTGTGTGGTTCATTAAAGAAGTTCAGTACTCATTCGTTTTCCCAAAATGCACCTTGAAGGGTTCTGAGGGCGATTGAGGGACTAAAATGAATGATTGGCCTCACACCAACGCTATGATGTGGCGGGGAAATGATACTGGATTCTGCGTTGGAGGTGTGTGGATTCTCGAAGACTGAGTGGAACTCTGATGGGAGGGTGTTCCAGTTAAAAGTTCTACTGGGACTTTGAAATTTCCAATTCGGAGTACAATGGAACACCGCATTAGTGCTACTGTCACAAACACAAGTCATAGGTGTGGAATTCCAAAATGTAATTAAGATTTTGTGAGATTCATGTCACAAACGGATGTTTTTTTTTTTTTTTTTAAATTGACTATAGACTAACTGAAACACGTTTCAAAAGTTGCATTAGGAGGTATATACAGTACAGAAAAACTAATTTTCAACCTATTTTTCATCCAAGTCCAGGAAGAAAAAGAAAATGGCAGTTGAGCAGAAATTTCTGAGCGGCAAACAAGCTTGTGCATCATGACGTCAAAAAAACATTTGATGCAGGGTCCCTAAAAGGAAATTATTTGTAGGCTGAAACTGAGATATTTGATTAGATGTGAAGTTGAGATGAATTTCTACGTATTTAAGTTGTCCAATTCATAGTAATGTTCCCTTAACCAAAGACCCATGCATGGCCACTCATGTACTGCAGTTTTGTTTTTCTCTATACACTGACCTCCTGATAAGAGTCATATAACAATTAAAGATAACATAATGGGGAAAGAAAATATGCAAGAGGGCACAACTGTAATGTAAACATGAAGAGAGTTGTTACTGATAAGAAAACCAGGGCAAACAGGAAGTTTGTAATGTTCAGTAGTGATCTACGAATAGTGGAACTGGTCCATGTGGTGATGCAGTCTTATGACTATTTTTTAAGGGTATTTCTGAGGCTGCAGGAACTGAAATCATTGGGGGAAAGCAGTGGTAGCCTTACTAACTTATTCTCACCATGTGTCATCAGCACATCTTTGGAAATGGTTTTAAATGCAATGTCATTGAGAATAATGGTGATTGTAAGTCAAGGGGAGAACAGGAAAACTGGTCTACAATTAAAGGGATTTACAATCATTTCTAAACATACATTAGTGTGCTGGAAGTAAAACTAAGCAATACAGAATACAAATTCAATCTTTTCTGTGGTGATAGGGCTTTTTTCAGTTACCGTTCCCAAATTGTGGAATGGCCTTCTATTTAATATTTCATAATTCTCTTCTACTCTTGCTATATTTTTAATATAATCTGAGAACCCATTTTTATTCTTTGGCTTCCAATATTGTTTGAGGTATGAAGTGATATTGTGTTATTTTTATTTAGTGTTTTATTATTATTATACAGCATTGTTGTTTGTAAATGTACTCTGTAAATGTAGCTTTGTCTATGCTGTGGTTTATGTCCAACAGTGATAATGACACAGCCATTGTTAGTTTCGGCTTGAGATGGGATTATTTTTGTCATAAAAGTATGCCATAAAAAGTACCATTTAGATGTACTTTAAAAAAAAAAATTCTTAGCACATTCTATCGCCTATATTTGTTTCTGTCCAGTAGATGGCGCTAGTGTTCATATGGTCAGAGACCGCAAACAACACTACTGCTATCTAGTGGATTTGAGCTTTGACCATGGCTGTGTTCGGAATGGCACACTAGCTTACTGCTTACTGCCCAGTACACAGTGCATACTGCCTACAATTTTTTTTTAAGTGTTCGTCACATGACAAACCAGGAGCATTAATTTAGTTGTATGGTAGTATGCGTTTCCAAATACAGCTTCTGTACTAATTTCAGTGCACCTGAGTTATATTTAGCAGATTCTGGCAAATAAAGTAGATCATTCCATGCATACAGAAAGTTTGCATACTATGCACAGTATACATACTGGATATTGCAGAAATAGTAAGAGTGGTGTGATAGCATAGCATTTTGAACACAGCACATGTTCTACATTTGCATTAGGCTGACAGTTTATAAAAAATCTAATGCATCAAGTGCAGTTCCCTAATTGTACATTATGATGAAATTATATCCCTTGTTACTGTCTGAATAATTAAAAAAATATTAATGTGTTTTATATTTGATGCTCAATCTGTTTTTGACAATTGGCAACCACTTTTAAGGCCAGACCAGCAGTATATTACCAGTTGTTGATCATATTTAAAGAAACAGAAACAATGGATGTTGTGCTATATCACATGAGCTGAGCAGACTCGAAAAACACATCGGCTAATTAATGAAACTGGACTTTAACTCAAACCTCGGACTTTCATAAATTAATGTTTAAAAATGCCTTCTTCAGTAATCGGAGGAAAACAGCACAGTTCTGATATAGTTTCAAGCTATATTAGCTTTATACATTCAAATGCATTTTAAGCTAATATCTTATTGAATGAATGAGTGAATGAATGAATGAAGGACATGTCAACTAACACTTCCCCCTATCTAGCATAATGACAACAATTACCTGAAAACGGATTAAGTGTTTTATATTTGATAAACAACGATCCTTTGGTAATAATAGCCAACCACATAACCAGTGATTTTTACCAGTAGCTGATCACATTAAATCGGTAAATAAATGAATGAAACGTTGTCAAATGCACCGTTCTTATAATTCCTCCTCTCCAGTGGATGGCGATCTCAAACAGACCATTTGAAAAGCGAAGAAACACCGTAAGAACAAAGTAAGTCATTAATTTTGGTAGGATCTTTTACAGAACAAGTATGTCTATATTACTTGTTTGAAGAAGAAAAGAAAAGAAAATCCAGAGGAAAAGCCTATTTCAATTCGCATGATTTAAATGCATTTTGATACTGTTAATTTATATTGCAAATGTCATTGTAAAAAAGCTCTGAACACTTCCGTAAACACAGATGCCTTGTGTATTTCCTCGCTGGCTGGCTGCAGTCCTCGAGTAAAGGTCAATTGCCTGGAAATCTTGTTTTATCAGGATCGAGGGCTGAGTCTTTGTGTTTCTGTGCCACTATATAATTCTGTGTCTTGTGATTTTAATACAAATACAAACCCTAAGGCTGGCAAAGTGAGATTTATTATATTTACTGTTTAACTAATGATTTGTTATGTAAATGCAAAATCTGTTAGGTATGTAAATGCACATGCATCAGTTATGTCGATCTCTAGATCTGAAATGTTGCTCACTTACAAGACTTGATTATGACAAGACAAGACAGGTGTAATAGTATTTGATGTACACAGTCTTAAGCTTTCAGTGTAATAATTACTTCTGATATCATGCTTGATTTGAAGGTCATGGCTGAGGTGCAGATTCGTCGCTACCGGGAGGAAGATCATGAAGAAGTAAAAGAGGTTTTTACTCTCGGGATGAGCGAGCACATCCCATCGTCCTGCATGCACGTTCTCAAACAGCCCCTAGCGCAGATGTTTCTGGGATGTGTGTTTTGCGCTTTACTGACCAGCTCAAAGTCCATCCTATTGCCTGTACTAGCAGTCACACTGCTTTTGGCCGCAGGCAGGCAGAGTGTGAGTTACATGTTTACCAAGTACATCCAGACCTGCCTTGAGCAAGATCTCAGTCACATTCAGCAGACCTACCTGGATCCAGCCAATGCTTGCTTCTGGGTGGCTGAGAGCCAAGGTCGTGTTGTGGGTACAGTATCGTGTTTGCCTGCAGAGAAAGACCAGAACTTCCTGGAACTGAAGCGGATGTCGGTTAAAAAGACTCACCGTGGACAAGGCATTGCCAAAGCACTGTGCCGTATTGTGTCCGACTTCGCTTTTGAACGTGGTTTTCAAGGAGTACTGCTTCACACTTCGGTGGTCCAGACAGATGCTCAGAAGCTCTATGAGCACATGGGCTACCAGAAGGTCAGAGAGTTTATTGCTCCAGAGGCAATTGCCAAGCTGACTAATTTCACATTGATGGAGTACCAGCTCGTCCTCAAACAACATCACAACTGAGCTTGAGATCTCCCAACTTCAGTCAAACCACCAAGACTTTTTTTAACACTGGTTCAGATTACTAATGAAGCACACCACTATCATCGTTTCTTCTTTAAATCATCAACCTTGGAAAAAAGGGAACCATTTTTATATATACTGTTCAAATAAGAGAAAAAATCTTATTGTTTTAAAAAAATCAGATTTGGGATTGTTCACCCAAAAATTTTAATTCTGTCATTTACTCACCTTCATGTCATTCCAAACTTGTGGCTTTATCTATTTTTAATGAAACCTAAGAGGTTTCTGTCCCTCCATTGAACGTCCAGGTAACCTAGAAGATCCAAGAAGATCATAAAGATGAACAAATTCGATTTAGGCTTTTATTTACATCTAAGCAATGATCAACAAACATACACAGAGCACATCACATATGGTAAACATGGAAGCTCAAATGTGCATGCATGATATGTGAGAACTGGTGAGGTTTGTTCTAGCGTGTGATGCAAGCTTGCTGTGTTTGCCGTATGTGATGTGCTTGATGCATGTGTGTTTATACATTGTGAATAAAAGCCTAAATTCATCATATAAAGTAATCATATCTCTTCAAAAGATAACCACTCAATTCATACTGATTTGTTTTCTGACGCCTTTATGACCTTTTTGGATCTTTCATTAAAAATCTCGTTAACACTTTTCAATAAGGTTCATAGGTAGACATAGTTAAAGACTTTGTAACTGAATAAGATGACAGGCTTTAGAATTTATTAATCTTAGTTATAATGTTAATTTCACCATTTGCTAATGCATTCTTAAAATCAAAAGTTGTGCTTTTTAACATTAATGCACTGTGAATTAACATGAACTAACAATGAACAACTGTATTTTCATTAACTAACATTAACAAAGAATAATAAAGCTTTGTAATTAAATTGTAGGGATGCACCGATATGAACATTTTGGCCGATACCGATAACCGATTATTCTTTATATTTGAAAGCCGATAACCGATATGTTGGCCGATAAATCTATATCAAAATTTTTATATACTTTTTGAGAGCCCGATTACAAAAAAAGGTCTCATCATTAAAAACCACATACCGAGCACTTCAACATAAGCAGCCTAGTTTGAACGGTGTACGTTTTAAAAATATTTTTACTCTCCCATTACCAAATTTAGTCATAAAAAGTCTTACAAATAAATAAAATAATGCATAAATAATGCAAACAAGTCACTGGACATCATTACACGTGTAGAGAATCAAAATGAATGCGCCACAGATCAATAAAACGAAATAGCCTCTGCACGGACAATAATTAAACGATTTTAATTACTAAACCATATTGCTGATGAAAATAACAATAGAAAAATACAAGTGGTTGTTATTAATAACGTATCAATGATTTTGAAAAAGTAACAAATTAATACCAATGTTTTAAATAGCAGCCGTTGAGCTGCACATGCTGAAGCTGAAGAGCTGAATGAACACGGTAAACTGAAGCGTTTTGCTGGCAGCTTATTTAACTCAAGGAAATGCATCCTGAGATTAAGATTAATACAACATAAACATAATATTAAAACTTATATATGTACAAAATGACGCAGTTATTGCGTGCTATAGTCAGATGTGTGATCCTGTTGTGGATGCGCTCTTCCCATATCAACGCGCTGAAACACAGCAACTAAACCCATAGAATTCACAATGTTTTATTATAATAATGTTCTCATTAGAGTGTTATATACACGACATTCCCAATCATTGTTATTAATGTTGTGCACTGCTGTTTTGAGTTTATCACTGGTAAACTGAAGCGTTCTTTTAACTTAACCAAACGCATTCTATAAGAGATAAATCAGATATACATCAAATAAACACAATATTACAACGTACAATTGCACAAAAGGCTGCAAACGAACAGCGCGCATCTGAAGTGTCTCTGAAAGAAATAATGCATTATTTATCGGCTTTAAGATATCGGCCAAATTTTCTTATCAGGCCGATACCGATAACAGAAAAAATGAGCATTTATCGGCCGATACCGATATGGTGGCCGATATATCGTGCATCCCTAAATAAATGTATTGTTCATCGTTTGTTCATGCTAGTTAGTACATTAACTATTATTAACTAATGGAACCTTATTGTAAACATTTTTAAAATATCTTCTTTTGTGTTTTGCAGAAGAAAGAAATTCATACATGTTTGGAATGACATGATGATGAGTAAATTATGACAGAATATACAATTTTTTGGGTGAATTATCCATATAGCAACCTTGAATAAAAGCGAAACAAGGTGTCCAGATCTTGTCTAAGCTTCATTAATGTACCTGTCAGAATGTTCTCCACTGAATATTTACCAGAAGCATTTAAGAGACGTGTACTTGAAGAAGATGATGTAGAGTCTGTAGTCCTTAAAATCATTTCTTAGTGTTTAAGATCATTTCTATTTATTTATACATAGCCTGTCCACTTCTATGACTCAGTAAAGCTTATTAACAAAATAACAGATTCATTTCTCTAATACTATGTATTTGACTTTTTTCTATTATTTTAATTTCTTAAAAAAAAATTTAGTTTATGAAAGATGTGATTGTCCTGTAACTGAATGTTAAAATGACTGAAGATCGATAAATGATTTCTTTAAAAAAAAAATTAAATAAAAAAAAAACTAATGTAATTTGTTGTAATAACATAAATCAATAAAAACATTTATAAATGAACTGTTTTCAACAGCTATTCTGAGTTGGATTAATCATCTGGACCTGTTTTGTATTTGGGTTTGATTAGCTCTGTGAGCAACATCAGTGGTCTGAAATTGCAAAGATCATTGATCAATGATCTAATTTCCACCTGAAAAAGCATCTTTTTCCATGTAGTTAAGTATGTAATTTTTAATTAGCTAATTGCTTCACATTCTTCACTATAATATAATAGTACTATAATAAATAAAATTTTTGGGAGCATTTTGCACAGATTTTTTGCACCTATAACAGTATTAAAGCAAGTTTGGTGACATGTTTCTGTCTGATAGGTCTGGGCTGTGAATAACAGTTCAAGCAAGAGAAGCCTGTATAATGGTAAGCTTTTAGACAATCTACTTGACATAACGCTGTGTTTTGTTATGCATTTGGGTGCATTTACTTTAAAAAGCTAATAGCTTTCTAAAACTTTAACAGAATATGAAAGCACTTTCTTGCCTTTATTGTAATAGCTTGTTTGCTTTCCTCACAATTCCATTTTAATCTCAGTTCTAAAGCCTCGATGTTGTGGTATCAGATCCGTGAGTATCGGGATGCAGATTACTCAGCTGTGAAGACGATATACTCCACTGGGTTCAGAGAGCATGTTGGTATTGTGTATCTTCTGGCCCTGAAGCAACCATGGATTCAAGCTATGCTGTGTGGAGTCTTCCTTCTCATCCATATCCTCTCTGGCTCCATCTTGACCGGCATTTTGGGTGTCGGAGGGGTTATGCTGGCTGTTCGGATGTCAGTGCAGTATATTTTTGAGCAGGGTATTCAGCTTGGGCTTAGAGAGGATCTGTTGGACATCAGGAACTCCTACATGCAGCCTGGAAATAGGAGCTGCTTTTGGGTTGCAGAACTGAAAGGGTCTATTGTCGGGACGGTGGGCATTTTGCCCTGTGTAGAGGAGCCAGGTGCTTGGGAACTGAAAAGGATCTCTGTGAAAAAGGAGTTTCGGGGTCGTGGCCTTGCGAAAGCACTTTGTAAAACTGCTTTTGAATTTGTTGCCAGGCATAATGTGAAGAGAGTGGTGCTTTTCACCTCTATGGTCCAAACTGATGCTCATAAGCTGTATGAAAGCATCGGGTTTAAAAAGGAGGAGGAGTTTGTGTGGTCATCACCTCCTGCCAGGCGGATCAATTTCATGGTGTGTAAATATGCACACAGAAATGGTGGCGTCATAACATGCTAAAAACAACTGTAAAAAGTTGCATTTATCTGTCAAGATCCCTTTGGAGGAAAAACATTTGCCAAAAATGTTACATTTTATAGTCCCTCCTTCCGACAAGCGCAGTCTGCTCTGATTGGCCAGCTGACCCAGTGCATGTGATTGGTCGATCACCGAAGCACTCGGCGGAATGTAAGGCCTTACCCATAATCGCGGCTTCAATTCAAAAATAATGTAAAGGACAGAGCCCGACAGGGGAAACGAGTAGCGTGCAGACCAGTGATGAAGGCTGTATGTGTGCAGTACACAACCCACGGGAAGACAGATGACTCCACTGTGATGTGACCCCCCTCCCTCTCTCCCTCTCTCTCTCTTGCATCTCTACTCTCTCTCACAGACACTCTCACACACACACACATTCTCTTCTCTCTCTCTCTCTCTCTCGATCTCCTTGCGCGGCGCCACACACCCACGATGCGCAAAACTGCATGAACAGTCAAAACTAAATACTAAACTAATAACAAAACAGTAGCTGAATCAGAAGCACCAGATTGTCATAGCAAAATCAGAATTACCTCCTCTCCTAGGTTCACGAAACGTTCGTCAATAAAATGCATTGCTGTTCTGTTGTAAGTGATCTTTAAGATTCCTAAATGCATCTACTTTCTGAAGGTAAAATAAAGTGATTTTGCTTTCGCCTAGAAACACAGCGTCTCCCTGACATGCTGCTTCAACACTAACTGCGGTTACTGAAACCATGCTTTCTTTCTTTGCGTGAACATTTGGGCGGGCATGATGCTAATATTTCCACATAGTGAGGTAGATATGTGGGGGGTGTTAGAACGAGCCGTTTTAGGAAGGCGTGGCAGGTTGTAACTTTGATAAAGTATCTCTTTGGTTTTGAGACTTTAGTTTTGCAACTTCAGGGATCTTATCTACAATCAGCTTGTAACACTCCAAAGAAAAAGGAAAAACTGAAATCGCATCATATAACCCATTTCATCAAATGTTTTGTTATAAGTTTATGGTATGTATGTATAAATTATTAACAAATGAACATACTGAAATAATCATTCAGTCAAGCTCATTAAACCCTATTACCCAACCTTATAAAAAAAATGATTAAGCAACATTACAAACAAAATGATTTAGACAATGAACTACAAATCATATTAAAATGAAATAGTTGTACCCAAAAGTGAAATAGCTAAAATGTCTGACAACATACATAATCCATATTACTCCAGGTCCAGTCCATATTAATGGCTAGTTGAAGCAAAAAAAAAAGCTGTTTTAATTAAACCAAAGTCAAAAGTGTTTAGCTTCCCCACAGTTGTTTCCGGCAAAAAATAGCGAGTCCTCTGTGAATAATATTGCTTCATTTGCAAACTCGCAACTGTTCACTCGACTTGGACTAGGTAGTGGATTTACGTGTGGATTTTGTGATCGCTTCTAATCAATTTTTAATCATAATTATTAATTGCGGCGTGAAGTAATTTTCATTTGTAGGTGAATTTCGTTTAATTTAGACATTAATAAGACATTAATTAGTAGAGTCCTAGCTGTTTCCTGTTGCAGGAAGGCTGCTACTCAGGATTTTAAACTGAGCTTTAGATGTCTCAATTTGGTTAAAGCACCTTATATGAGGTTCAGACTCTAGGTGTACCCTTTTCGGGTACAGGGCCAAAACACCCCATAATCTTCACATTGTATCCGGGGAGGAGCGGCGGGCAGGCGTTGGTCGGTGTGACGTCGCGCTCCTCAGGAAGTAGCTGTCACATCCAAATTGTAGGGGAGAAAAAAAAGAATACACACAGCACGCTTAGTAAGAACAGCATCAAAAACATCACAGTTTTTTCAAGTTCAAATGCATGGTTTGAATTAAAGTGCATGAAAGAACAGTTCAATGGCCTCACACCCTCCATTTCCCCCCGATTGTAGTTACTAATTCTCTGAGGGATGTAACGGCTGTAGTGTAAATAGGTGGTGGCTGATCAATGAGAGGATTGATGGGCTGCTGGTGATGCGTTCAGCCTCCCCTTGAATTAATTGTTTTTACTATTCACTGCTACAGCATTTATCTAAATTACTGTAAAGACTGTATCATTCTGTAATATTTATTTAGTTATTTATTGATTCATGTGGGGGGAGGAAGCAGACGGACCAGGCTGGCAGGTGCATCATCAGTTGATCATCACTGCACAGGAATAAGCAAATGTGCATAATCACACTGCTTTCATAACTCTTGTATACAATAGGTAATTCATTAATTCATTTGTGCTCAGTGTCAATAAGGGTATCTCCAAAAAAAGATTATTTTATCTAATACCTTCAATAAATACGGATTTACAACAAATGAATCTGTATATAATTGTACAATTGTATATTATTTACATGTGAACAAATTGTGAAATGTTTACACATATATTTACTGTATATTACATTATATTACATTATGATGTTACTAGCTATGTGAACAAATTTGACACACACACAACAACACACAAAAACACACACACATATATATATATATACATATTATTATACATACATACAAAATGTATAATTACATTAGACACATTATTACAATAAAATATAATGGAAAGTCTCACACTAGTGTGAAGTGATAATTAAGCTAAAACAGCTTTTATAAGTGGACACTGCATGTTTTTCTTCTTATATTGTTATTCTGTTTATCCTCTCTGTTCCTATATTGTATTTTCTGCATTTCCTAGCATTCAAACCTCGAATGTGCCCTGTTGATTCCTTGCCTGATAGATTGTAACGCTGTGTATCACTGATACAGATGAGAGGCACTGTTTCATGAAGTGGTCAGAGGAGAGCAGCTGTCATTGGGGGATTAATTTTGTGCATTGTCTGCATGTCTGCTCAGACTGACCCACAGTTGCTTACTGGTTTTTGTGAGCACGATGTTTTCAGCTGTGCAACTGTCCCTTCTAACTGTATAACAGTGAACAGTGAGTGTGTAGCAAACATCAGCATTTGCTTTCTGTACAGAATGTATAATACAGAAATAAGCCCCGGGGATTCAGTGCTGTTGTAGTTTATAAAGAGTGTTAATCCTGTCATTGCGTATGTGTGTTTGTTTGTCAGTCTGTCAAAGCTGTGCGCACTTCTCCTCACTAAACTCACTCTTCATGTTTCAGCTTCATATTGGAAGCTTCGTCACATTCAAATAGGCCTGGAGAGAAACAGAGAGGCTGAATAGAGAGCCAGTCTTAAAGAGACCTGCTGCCTTAAACATTGTCTTATATGCTAAGCATGTGAACATTTGTGTGTGAATGTTGTTTCTGAACAAAAACATTCTGGACCAGGGAACCACAGTAAAAAGAGTGTGGTTAAACCAGTGATCATCTCCGTACATGGCCTTTAGTAATCCAGTGATTAATATGTAAAGGATAATGAACTGTCAGCTGGTTATTATCACAAATCCCAGCAGTGTAATCAGGACTCTCTTGTATCACCCTGAAGGTGATTATATTTTGCATTAATGATGTACATTATTGCAAGTTGTTACTTACCACATAAATAAATAAATGGACATAAATATTTATTTGAGTTTAAATTATTCTATTATGTGAGAATATCTGCCTGTTGTGATGCTCAGTTATACAGTTTAGCGTCATTATTTAAGAATATTTTATAGCAAAATGTTGCCAATGTGTATATAACAATCATTGAACATAATTTGATAATAATAATTTAATATATAATAATCGAAATGCTAAAAAAAATAATTTAACACAGTCACCTGTTTCAGTGCTGTAATAAACAAAAATGCAATGTATTTAATGTCTGAAAGGGTCATAGAATATAACATGGCAAACAATATGTGTAAATAAATAACTTGATTATTTTTGTAACTATGGGCTGATTTAATTTGCGTTTGACTACCATTTTAACTATAGCTATTAGCTGCACCAATGTTATTTAGTATTCATTTTATACTAGTATTAACTAGAATTAAGTTTTAGTGCTTTTGTCATTTTTTCACATTTTCCTATTTAGCTTCCATTTTTTAAAATTTCAGCTTTAGTTAATAACAATACTGAGCTGTTCTGTAAATTAAAATAATTTGGTCATCCTCTGTTATTAGGCCTTTATAGTACAGTATGTCTACGTGAGAAGACCGGGAGAAAGGCCTTTGTTGTTTTTAATCACTCAGAGAGTACATTTACATGTTAATATAATTTTGATGATTATGCAGTGTGGGAGGGCTTTAGGACCCAGTTCTGCTTCTTTTGCTCTCCTGCAGAAGGCAGCGCAGACATTAGCGCAGTTGCACTGCTCTCACACACTCACCTACCAACACAGATCAGTCAGACCGAATTACACACACACCTCTCACTCCAACTCAATCTAATGCTGGGATCCTTCTGACAGTTCACATGTTAGCGGGTTCATCTGAGCTCAGACATCCAGTAGGACCTCCTCTGGTGTCTTTCCCTGTGTCCCCTCTGGGGTTCAGTCTGTGCCTCTGCTGGAGCTGGACCAAAACGCACATCTCTGATACTCATCGTATGGACAAAGGCTTGAGTGATGAGAGTTAGGTGGAGATAGAGAAAGACAGACAGAGAGAAAGAGAGACAGTGGGTTGGGGGATTGAAAAGCCTGTGCTGGTTGCTGAAGCAAGGCAAGGAACTGTTGTCAACGGCGACGCAGGAGCAGCATGTCTCAGATGAAACGATACACTTACAGCAGGGTGAGTGACATACAGTGGACACACTTTCTGTTTCTGTCTGGCACCCTACATGTGAATACATGCACATTTTTAATTGTATTAAAGTAGAATTAGTGTGTTGTGAGCAGTTGTGTTGTGTCAGGCGAGAGTCAGTCTTCTGGAATTTGTAAGGCTCAGCTTTTAGCTAAAATGCATTTGCTTGTGTAATAAATCCTACAATCAATTGCAGTGTGTTTTTGTATGTATAAGGCCGTTTTTACTGCAGGACAGTAATGGAGTGATGCAATTTTTGACACAGTTGCTGAGTAACACAAAAAAAATCAATGTGATACATTTTGATGTTCATTACTAGTTTTTCATACTAGTTTTGCTTTTTTTCCCTTTATTCGATTGTCTTCACTGTATGTCATGTTATTTATGGACTAAAAGCGTTTTGTAAAATCATTTTAAATATGATTCTGTTAAAGGGTCCACCCAAAAATGAAAATTCTGTAATCATTTACCCTCAGGACTTTCCAAATCGATTACGGATTTCTTTGGCCAAAACTGACGTCAATGGAACCAATACTTTTGGGTACAAACATCTCAAACTATTCTTGTGTGTTCGCATTCAAAGTCATACAGATTTGGAACAACAAGACGGTGAGTAAATGTTGACAAAATGTTCATTTTAGTGTGGATTATCCCTTTTAACTTGACTACAGCCCAAATCCTATTTTTAACAAACTGAATTAAAGCCTTTAGCTCAACATAAGTCTTATTTCAAACCCCGTTAAATGTAGTAATAACTCTGGCTAGATCTCCAGACATAAATCTTACGCCCTTTTCCAGTATAAAACATTAGACAGCACTACTATGAACATAAAACACCAGCTTAAATGGACTGTTAGTGAATATAGTGATGCATCCCCACAAGGATAGTAAATCATATATATTAATGAGCAGCCAATAGCTCCCCATGAGGAAAACAGATTAATAAACATATGGCAAATATGTCTTAATGGCAATCTAAAAATGCAAAAAGGTTTTTGTGAGGGTTAGTTTTAGGGTTAGAGGATTCAGTATAGTAGTTTAGTATAAAAAAATAAAAGTCAAGAAGTTAAAGTTCCCACCATGATAGAAAAACAAATGTATGAGTGTTTTTAATTATTCGTGTGAACTTATTCCCTGAAACTTTTTGTGGATTTTAAGAGCTCTTATAAGTCAAATTTACGCCTATATAAAATATCGACATGCTTTCACATTTATTTGAAAGCATATGGACAAAGATTTGATGGAGAACATATAATTCATTCAAAAACCTAAAGTACATCAGGCATTAGTAAGGCAAATCTCCTCAAAACATAGACACTTTATGTCTAGCACATGACTCACACATGGGAAAAGCTCTGCCATTTAAGCTTCAAGTTCGTAGGGAACTTAAAATTATTCAAATTCTTCGGTTTCACTTTTTTTTACAAGCTCCATATCAATGAAGACATTCCTAAACCCATAGTTTTACTGTGGACTAACACAGTTAGTGACTTAATTCTGCTGAGTCACAAGTCAGTTTTCAGTAACTCCCCTGTCCTGCATGTGCGCATGACGTATTCTTCAGCTGAATTTAGAATTGGCCAGTAACTATCTCTGTAATGAATGAATATGTCACGCTTCAGTGAGCTGCAGCCAGTCTATGCACAGCTCTCTGTTTTTGAGTTGCAGGAGAGGTCACATCTATCACTTCTGTTCTCTTTCTATTGTTCCATTGTAACCTAATAATGTTCCCAACTCTTCAGAGCATTTAGAGTTTATATTAGAGTCAGCAAGAATAATAAATAACACTGCAGATATTATGCCTTATCTTGTTATCTTTATGTGACCAGTACTTATTTTTAGAATACAGTAAGTTTCAGAAATAAAACTCATTTTGGACCCCAGCCTCTGTGTGATTAGAGAGAATTTAAATGACTAAATGGAAGTGAAATGGAGCAGGTCTCTCAGGATCAGCTGGTGTGTGTGAGTCTGTGTGTGAGTTCTTGCACACTGTGACTGCAGGTAACAGTGATGTCTTCTGCAGTAAAGATTAGGGCTGCGTCACAAACTTTTTTACAGCCATGAGCTCTGGTCTGAGTGCTCCTAAATAACCCTCAATTGTCCTCTTAGACGTATAATCTGGAGGGCATGAGAGACTTGTTCAGAGACCTAATGAGGAGCCTGCAAATGGTTTCAACTCCCCCAGATTGTCTAGTCACAGTGTGGTTTTAAATTTATTCCACAAAATGTCTGAATGTCATTGCATTTGATAAATTATACAGTTGGTCCGAATCTGACTGGCTGAGTGGCATTGCAAATGTGCTGAAATACAGTGCAACATCACCGGCGTAATTGACTGTTTGAATCACTCCACTTGTCTGTGTTTGCGCGTTGTATGCTGTCCGAATTTTTCAGTGACTTTCTGCAAGCTGATTCACTCTTTCAGCATTGAATCATTCCAATTCATTCTTTCTGGAATGAAAGTAAGCTGCCTTTATTATTAGTCATTGAATCATTCATTCAACCGATATGTTCAAAAACACAGATTCATTCAGGAACAAACACATGAATATTGGTTCTGATTTGGCTTTGTTTGAATCTATTTTTGCTGGCAAAGTAAAAACAGAAAAAGAAACTGACAATATTGTGTATTAAATGTAATTGTTTAACTGTTCTAATAACTTAATATGGAAGTAATGTATTTTTATTTATTTATTTAATCATTTAAATAAATGGCAATATCTATATACAAAAAAGTATAGCTAAAGTGTCTAAATACTTTCTAGGGCCACTGTATGTCAAATCATAAACCTTTCATCAATCTACTATTTTCTTGATATAATCAAAAGCTCTTTTTGTCATTTAAGGGTTTTTCTCTCTTGTCCTCAGACCACCAGCAGCGGCAGCAGCAGGATGAGTTCAGATGGAGGTGGGCGGCCTATTAAGGTGAGCTCTCTGGTTGAGGTCATTGGTAAAGGTCATCGAGGCACCGTGGCATATATTGGAAACACCCTCTTTGCCTCTGGAAAATGGGTGGGCGTCATTCTAGAGGAACCTAAAGGCAAGAACGATGGCACTGTGCAGGGTAAACGATATTTCACCTGTCAGGAGAACCATGGGATATTTGTACGCCAATCACAGGTACTCCCATATATGCTTGCATATATATAAACACTGACAGGTGAAAACATGTAAATGTTCTTTTGTTGACTTCTTAGAAACTGCTGTGACCCTCTTGCAGATCCAGTTAGTGGAAGATGGGGCTGACACGACATCTCCTGACACACCTGAAGCTGCCACCTCCAAAATGCTGAAGCGAGGTAGGCAAACAGTACCAGGTACATATCTGCTTGCAGCCATATTTTTCACATGAAATTGTAATGATCTCATTTTCTCTTTTATTTTCTCAGAGATAATTGAAGGTCCAAAGTCAAACAAAGTGGTGAGTGAGGAAAGGGGCTTCAACATAACGGATACGTTCTTACATTGGTACTTGTGCACAGTGTTTCTGTGAGACTGTGTAAAGTATTCATAACTTTTTTTCCTATACAAACACTGGTGCCCTTTTGAAAAGGTGTTTAGTCTCGCTTAGCAAGACTTTTGCAGCTTATTCTGGCCAAGAACCACCCACTCAGACAGGAAAGGTCAGTCTGACCAATCTCAAAAAAGCCACCAATAATAGTTTGATTTTTAAAATGCCACGTATAGGGATGAGTTTATCTGAAATTGTTGATACCACAATGATAGACTGTTCTGTCACTGGCTGTATACTGAAAACACCAGAGAATCTATCAGAAATGTGTGTAATTAGAATTTCTGAATAAATACATAATATTATTTAAAGCAAAGCATAATACTCAGTTCTTGTAGTGAATATGTAGTTACTTGCTAGTGAACGGCTCAAAAGAAACTCTGAATTTCTTTGGTAAATAAAATTGATGCCAGTATTCTAGAAAGCGTTGGCATATCCTATTATTATTTCTTCCTTGGAGGTTCATTGTTGTCACTTAAATTTGCAGGGCATAGGAACAAGTTTTTAATGCATTGGACCCTTGAGCCCATTGTGTAGGCTCTTAGTGACAGCCAATCAAATTAGAGCTGTCTATTTCAGCTATCTCTTCCCGTGTTTGTGTGTAATATACATTGGACAGTCTGTGCTTGGACTGTGAGTATGTCCTCTAAGGCTACTTCACATTAAAAGTATTGCATATTACCTCTCCTTTCCAGCAGAGGGGGATATAGTAACACTCTCTGGCCATGATACTGCTCATCCTGTATCTGTGTCTGTAAAAGTGAACCATGTTTCTGATTCCCTTCTGATTTCACCTCTTACATTAATTTAACAAGCATGTATTTGCACTTTGTAAATCCTCCCAACCAAAAAATACATACTATATTGCATAAACACACATGTAGTCTTCTCTTGTCCCTTGTGAAAAAGAAGTGTGCATAATTGTATTGAATGTGCACTTGTAGTGTAAAAAAAAACCCTGTACTTGCAGGTAATACACTAGTCCACTTAAGTGTACTTAAAGAGAGTACCACTTTCATGACTATGTTTCTTAACACACTTAAGTACACATAAAAGGTGCATTTGGTAGATTTACTTATCATTATATTTTAATAATCTTTTGTCATGCTTTAAAGAAATACACTTATTTTGTTGTGTTGACTAACATACTAAAACACAGTAAGCACAACGGTAGTGTGTTATTTGATATTACATTTAAAGATTATACATTTTAAACGTACTAAATTTCAACTTCATCATTACAGATGTGTAATTACAAATATATTTTAATACACGTCATGCAAGTTTCAGTAGAAACAACATTAAAGTATATTTTAGTTTACCATAAGTGCTTGTCAGTACATTCAGCATTACACTTTAACCATAATTCAAAGACAAAATAAGTAGTAATTATGAAATAAGTACTAGTTTTTTTAACATATGCTAAAGTGTGCTTATTTTTCACAAGGGATCCTAAATCTACACTCACTAATACAAACATGCATGAGCACAAACTGTTTTTGTCACAGGCATTTTATAAAGTCTCTATCTAAGATGCAAAAAGATTATTGCACTGTTTATGTGGGAGTCTTGGTGTGTTTGTATGTGAGAGACATTCAAGCTCATTACAAACACACTGACTGATCAAACTTTAATCTGTCACCTCTTCCTCCTCCGTCTGAGTGTGCAGCGAGGAATCAAACCCAAAAAGGTGCTGCATGTTTCTCTAACCTCTGTTTCCATAGCAATGGCAATATTGAACAGCTCTGCTGCATGGCATCACACAAACAGCACATTACCTGTGTGTGTGTGTGTGTTTGTGTTCATCAGGAGTGTTTGTTTCTATATTGTTTCTGTTAATTTTATGTACATTTATTCATGTGTTCTAGTGCTTTGCTAGCTGGATGGCAGTGCTCTTTGATGAATATTGGGTATTATGAATTAGCATGCGGAGTATGATGTGTTTATGTGTATGAGACAGTCTTAGTGAACGTGTGAGTGAAAGAGATTTTACTTTACAGTATATAGTGCTTTTAGTCTGTTTGGTGTTCCCCATTACTTTGTTACTGAGTTGTAAAAAGTTGTAAAAATTAGTTGTGGTCAGTGTGATTTTAATTAATATGCATTATTTTATAAATTCTTAAAGGATGCACATTTCTTTCTTTATGTGAAGGCTGCACATGTACATGGATCATAGTCATTTATCTCATAAATTGGCGGTAAAGATAGATATGAAAGTCAATTTGAATCACTACATATTTATCTTTGTTCATCCTCACTTATATACATTTCAAAACAAATATTAACAGTAGTATTTTCTATGGATATACAATTAATAAAAAAAAAAGGCTGAGACCACATAGGCAATCTGAGCTTCAAACTGTAATTTACACCTAGAAATAAACAAAGTTTTAGAATTTTGAAGGCAAATAAATATGATGTAAAATGTATAAGAATGTAAGACTGTGTATAAGAATATGAATGATGATGCAGTATTTTTACATCACTAAATTATGGTAAATTTGAGGGGGAAAAAAATCTTGTACAAGTTTGTGTGGGACTATGACATAAGACTATGACTATGTTTGATGAAAGACTGAGCGTTTCTTTCCCCCTGAGACAAACCTGGTACTGCAGCCTGGCTTGGCATTAGATGTCTTGTCATTAGATCACCACTGAAATATTGGACTTGAAAGCTGTGTGTGCGCATCCCAGCATTTTCTTCTAAATGTCAGTGCTTGGGGTAATGCTATTTAGGAGGTTAGCTAGTTCAGGCTGTCAGTATGAATTGTTTGGCGCTCTTGCCCTGAGGTTGAAAGTATAAATGGGCATTAATGGAGAAGAAGACCTGTGTTTAACTGTCTTAAAACCTTGATTCCTTTCACATCAGAAAACAGTGGTAACATAAATAAATTTAGCATGAATTTGATCATAGAAACAAAGATTGGTCAATGGGTTTATTTGTTTACGCCATAACAGTGTGTTAAGCTTTTACTAGCGGCTTTTTACACATTTTAATACATTAGTACAAGTTAATTCATCTTAATCCATGGATTAATCCATGGTGTTGAAATCACAATCCAAAATTATAAATAAAACAACATAAAAAATATGAAAACATTTGACCTTTAAGGGGTACAACGTCTTGTCACTGGTGCAGTGCACCCTCGACCCTCAGAAAGAACTAAACCTTTTTTACCACTACAAAGTTCATAGTAGCACCCTGAGGGTATATTACTTCTCTAAAGTACTAATATGTATCTATTGGGGGTAGATAAGGTACAAAGTTGTAAGTTACAAAGCTACCCAGAGAGAAGTTGTTGTACTACTAAAGCCCTAAATAATGTTTTAGCATCATATATTTTTCGTGTCATATTTCCATCATATATTTTTCCTAAACAATATCATTATATTTGTAAAAAGTTTGGTGGCTTTAATTTTTTTTATATAAATATCATTATTTTTTTTTAAATGTTAGTATTACGTTTAAAAGATAGCGTATTTAAAAAGTTTAACACTATCTATCTATCTATCTATCTTAAAGTTTTTAAATATAATGCTATTTTTTCAAATGTATCGCAAGTACAGTGATTAAACAAATGAAAAACAGTATGAAATATAGTTTGTCTCATTCAAAACGTTGTGACAATTATATGATTGTATGAAATATGAAATGTTAACTGTTAATTAGTTCTATTACAACGTCACTAATAATATAAATGCAGCCACTGAGCTGACAAATTACGACCTTATAGAACATTGGAGGTTCAAGGATTATTTTTCACGTTTGCTCATCCCTCTCTCTGTTTTCTACTACACATCACTTTTCTCTCTTGCAGAGCTGTAATGTGATATATCAATCTGTCTCCATCCCTCCCCACTCTGTGCTTTAATGGATCCTCAAATAACAATGCGCCTGCTTTTACAAACCGCAGTAATGCATTTAAAATATACAGAAACACATTTCTTAAAATGCTTTATAAAGAATTAGGGGTAACCCTTTACAATAAGGTCCCATTAGTTAATGTTAACTAACATTAACTGACAATGTTTTTGGGTGTACATACACATATGAGTTAAATTTGTGTCTAGATATATTATAAGTTTAAACTATAAGTTGCTTAAAAATGCTCGGCCTGCACTCAAACACAGACATGTTCCTGACTGGAGAGCCCATAGAGATACTTATGGAGTGTTGCTAGGATACAGGCCAGACTCCCATCAGTCCCTCCCTCTTTCCGCCTTTGTTCCAGCCTGTCTCTCTCTCTGTCTCTCTGTCTGGAGGGAGGGGTGGATGCAGTGATGTAATGTGCTTGCTAGGCAGCAGTTGGCACAGCAGAGCAGCACTGAGAGCTTATGAGTGGAAAGAGCAAGAGAGCCAGAGATGGATGCAGACAGAGAGAGGCGGCTACTGTTTGGCAGAGCCTAAAGGACAGCATTATAATCAGAGAAGTGTTTGGAAAGGGGCTCGGTTCGGTTCCTGTTGAAGAAAAAGGATTTAATCACTGTAGATCAAGAAAGGAGCGTCATTTCAGCTGCAGCAGAGACGACCTGCAACATCGTCGCTGTGTGTGTGTGTGTGTGTGTGTCTGGTCTGGCTAGCACTTGCCAACTGCTGTATGAGTGTGTTTGTGGCTTTGCTGTGGGCTTGGCCTGCTCTCATCTCGATCTGCTGTTAATGTGACTCAATCCTTCTTCCTGCTCTTTTTCTGCACCTGGTGTGTGTGTGTGTGTATGTGTGTGCACTGTTTGTGTCTTTCCTCTTCAATCGTCAAAATGATGAGACAGGCACCTACGACTCATAAGGTACAAAAGATTGTTTACTACTTCTGTGGCATGCAAAATGCTCAGTTGTTTATTGTCTAACTAGTGTGTTTGTGTGATTTTGGAGATAATTTTATTTTTGTTCTTTACTGGTTGTTGGTATGTCAGTGCATGTAATAGGTTGTTTCTTGTTGTAAGTGTTTTATTAATTGCTAAAAGGTATATTTTAAGTCAGTTGTCTGAGTGATTAGTACATTTTGTTCTCTTGATAGATGACTATAACTAAAATGATCTGATGATGTACAGTGACCACAAGAAGTATTTAACATAAAAATGTTGGAATGTTTTTGAATTTTAATACAGAATATCAAAACTTGGAATTTATTTTTAAATGAATAAAGCTTAAACATAATTAACAAGCAGTTTGTTCTGAATTCATATGATAAAACAATAGGCATATTGTACAAAATTATAATTATTTGGACACTTTCTGGTTAGTGGATCACATTCATAGTTGAAGTAATGCACTACACATGCAGTTACTCTGATAGGACACTGTGAACATTATTTGTGAAAAAAACAGATGCCACTTAGATTTTTCTTTTTTCCAGTGGAATGAAATTCATAAGTTTGACTTTTAGGGCCACTGTATGTACAGGTGCATCTCAATAAATTAGAATGTCGTGGAAAAGTTCATTTATTTCAGTAATTCAACTCAAATTGTGAAACTCGTGTATTAAATAAATTCAATGCACACAGACTGAAGTAGTTTAAGTCTTTGGTTCTTTTAATTGTGATGATTTTGGCTCACATTTAACAAAAACCCACCAATTTGCTATCTCAACAAATTAGAATATGGTGACATGCCAATCAGCTAATCAACTCAAAACACCTGCAAAGGTTTCCTGAGCCTTCAAAATGGTTTCTCAGTTTGTTTCACTAGGCTACACAATCATGGAGATGACTGCTGTTCTGACAGTTGTCCAGAAGACGATCATTAAACACCCTTCACAAGGAGGGTAAGCCACAAACATTCATTGCCAAAGAAGCTGGCTGTTCACAGAGTGCTGTATCCAAGCATGTTAACAGAAAGTTGAGTGGAAGGAAAAAGTGTGGAAAAAAAAGATGCACAACCAATCGAGAGAACCGCAGCCTTATGAGGATTGTCAAGCAAAATCGATTCAAGAATTTGAGTGAACTTCACAAGGAATGGACTGAGGCTGGGGTCAAGGCATCAAGAGCCACCACACACAGACGTGTCAAGGATTTGGCTACAGTTGTCGTATTCCTCTTTTTAAGTCACTCCTGAACCACAGACAACGTCAGTGGCTTCTTACCTGGGCTAAGGAGAAGAACTAGACTGTTGCCCAGTGGTTCAAAGTTCTCTTTTCAGATGAGAGCAAGTTTTGTATTTCATTTGGAAACCAAGGTCCTAGAGTCTGGAGGAAGGGTGGAGAAGCTCATAGCCCAAGTTGCTTGAAGTCCAGTGTTAAGTTTCCACAGTCTGTGATGATTTGGGGTGCAATGTCATCTGCTGGAGTTGGTCCACTGTGTTTTTTGAAAACCAAAGTCACTGAACCCGGTTATCAAGAAATTTTGTAGCACTTCATGCTTCCTTCTGCTGACCCGCTTTTTGAAGATGCTGGTTTAATTTTCCAGCAGGATTTGGCACCTCCCACACTGCCAAAATCACCAAAAGTTGGTTAAATGACCATGGTGTTGGTGTGCTTGACTGGCCAGCAAACTCACCAGACCTGAACCCCATAGAGAATCTATGGGGTATTGTCAAGAGGAAAATGAGAAACAAGAGACCAAAAATTGCAGATGCGCTGAAGGCCACTGTCAAAGAAACCTGGCTTTTCCATACCACCTCAGCAGTGCACAAACTGATCACCTCCATGCCACGCCGTATTGAGGCAGTAATTAAAGCAAAAGGTGCCCCTACCATGTATTGAGTACATGTACAGTTAATGAACATACTTTCCAGAAGGTCAATAATTCACTAAAAATGTTTTTTTATTGGTCTTATGAAGTATTCACATTTGTTTGAGATAGTGATGGGTGGGTTTTTGTTAAATGTGAGCAAAATCATCACAATTAAAAGAACCAAGATTTAAACTACTTCCGTCTGTGTGCATTGAATTTATTTAAAACACGAGTTTCACAATTTGAGTTGAATTACTGAATAAATTAACTTTTCCACGACATTCTAATTTATTGAGATGCACCTGTATATACACTACTGTTCATTCATTCAAATTTGTTGTCAGTAAAAAAAATTTTTTCTTTGAAAGAAATTAATACATTTATCCTCACGGCACACTCAATTTACTAAAATTAACAGTAAAGACATAACACTTTATAAAAATTATTTCAAATAAATACTGTCCATTTGAACTCTCTATTAATCAAAGAATCCTGAACACAATGCCTCACGTTTCCCACAAATATAAGCATCATTTTTTCACATGGATAATAATAATAGAAAAACTGTTTATTCTTCGCTGCAAATCAGCATATTATCTTTCTGAAGTACATTTGACATTGAAAGATGCTGATACATTAAAAGAAATTAAATTAAATTAAATTAAAATGTAATAATATTTCATAATATAACTGTTCTTATTGTGTTTATCAAAAAGTAAATGCAGCCTTGGTGAGTATAGTAAACTTCTTTTCAAAACATTAACAAATCTTACTGAGCCCAAACTTTTATATGATAGTGTAACTTATGTAACTGACGTATAGATTCAGAATATTTTACAATTATGTGTATGTGTTTGCCATAAAATGTATGTACAACAGGTTTATAACAATTACATGATCTCTACAAAAATAAAACATATGCTGACCATCTGTGTGTGTATGTGTGCATACTTGTTTGACCCAGTTGGTGCCAGGCACTCTGCTTTGCAGGCAGACAGATAGTGCCATAGAGAGGGTTAGTGTTTGACTCTTTATGTGCTGAAAGAACATTTTTGATGTTAAACACACAAGAAGAGCTTATTATGTGATCGAAAAAAATGGTGAAGGTGGTTTATTGAGGTTCACACAGATGGTTTTGGAGTTCTCATTTAACGCATGTGGCTTTTTTCTGTTACTAATCTTTACGATATATGTGCTTTCTTCCGTTTTTCCTTGATTCTCTGTTCTTCATCTGTCTTCTGACCCGTGGTGGTTATATATCTGTGTACGTTTGTCTTCTCCTCAGACCACCACCAGAAGGCCCAAGGTGAGCTCAATCCTGCATGTCACATCTGTGTGCGCTTGTGTTTGCTAAATAATCTCAAAGAAAGTTTGTGGTTGACGTGATTCATTTGAGAGTTTTTGATATCAGTGGAGCTTTAGGGATCTCTGCATGTGTCTTTCAGCAAACGCGGGCTGGAGTGGGGGTGAAGGTGGGCTCAAGATCAGCTTCTGCTGGAGAGATGAGCAGCAGTGAACCCAGCACACCTGCCCAAACACCACTGGCTGCTCCAGTTATACCTTCGCCTGTGGGAACACTGCTTTCGCCTGGGGCTCCTCCCATCCCGGGACCCAGCAAGGTCAGATGCTTAAAGTCACACATGGTTACAGACACAAATATAACCACTACTTTTGTTCTGTTTATTTTTAAGCTAGAATGTTACACAGTATTCACTTTTGCATCAATTGCACTGTGAAAATGTCTGTTTTTAGGTCATCAAGGTTACAGATGTTATGAAAAACTATTGACCTGTTTTCTAATCATAAATGGATGTTTCTTTAACTCTGGGTGCATTTACAGTACCGTTCAAAGGTTTAGGGTTGGTAAGATTTTTTTTATGTTTTTGAAAGAAGTTATTTATGCTCACCAAGTCTGCTTTTATTTGATCAAAAGTACAGTAAACGCAATAATATTGTGAAATACCATCTAAATGTAAAATAGGTTTTATTTGAATATATTTTATTATTAATGTTGAAAACAGTTATATCATTTTATAATATATAAGATCCAAATAAAACAACATATATATAATAAAAATATGTAATGCAGAAACTGTGATTCCTGTGAAACTTTGTGATACTTTGTTAAATAGAAAGTTCCAAAGAACAGCATTATTATTATTTTTTACCTTATAAATGACTTTACTGTCACTTTTGATCAATTTAATGGATCTTTACTGAAGGAAATTGTTAATTTCTTTAAAAAACAAATCAAAAAAACATTTGAACAGTAGTGTATGACCCAGGGGTTGATTTTTATTAGCAAACTTGATTGAACTTGTTTTTTTCCCCAGTTATTATTATTATTTACCCTTGTCCTAGGCCCAGATTTCAATCCTAAAAATATTAAAGTCAATCATAAAAATATAAACTATTACACTGTTCAAAATTATATGAAATAATGGTAAAACTAAATATGACTTGTGAACTGAATATTTTTTATTGTATCTCATTTCCAATAAAGCTGTCATTTTACCAAATTATGAAAAAGTGAAAATATTAATTGTGTGAATATAGGATACATAAAAAAGTTGGCTATTAGATTTTTTTATTGTTTTCATCATCTTCAAATGCTATTAAACCAAATACATACTTGAGATGTGATGGAAATTAATAAAAAAATCACTTGTGATGTACAGTATGTATGTTCACATTGATTGTAGACAAATGGAATATATTAGTTACTAGTAAGAGTGAAAAATGTTGGTGACTTTTGTTTTCTAAAAGTCCACAGGGCCAAAAGTGCACGTAGTTGAAGGAACACCCAAATCGTTTAGATTAGGTTCTGAACAACTGAGCAACAAAAACCACAACATGACTTTTCTCTGACATTCATGTAAATGTGAGAGGTCTTCTTGAGTCTCTTACAGCGACTGCACTCTGCATGCATGCATTCACTCTCTTGCAGGAAGGGGAGTCACTGCGTGCCCAGGTGAAGGATCTGGAGGAGAAGCTGGAGACGCTGAAGATGAAGAGGACAGAGGACAAGGCAAAGCTGAAGGAGCTTGAGAAGCACAAGATTCAGCTGGAGCAGCTGCAGGAGTGGAAGAGTAAGATGCAGGAACAACAAAATGAACTGCAGAAACAACTCAAGGAGGCCAAGAGGGTATCAAGTATACATTTACTGCAGAGGAATGTGTCATGATATGTGTCAGAGTGTGGATAATGAAAGTGGCTGGTATCCTATTATGTAGGAATCTAAGGACGCTCTTGAAGCTAAAGACCGCTACATGGAAGAGATGGCAGATACAGCAGATGCCATTGAGATGGCCACACTGGATAAGGAAATGGCTGAAGAGAGGGCCGAGTCACTGCAACTGGAGGCTGACGCTCTAAAAGAGAGAGTGGAGGAGCTGACCATGGACTTGGAGATACTCAAACATGAGATAGAGGAAAAAGGTACAAACACACCTAAACATTTGCTACTGTTCAGAAGTTTGGGGGCAGGTGTGTTGGCAAAGCTAAATTTTCAGCAGCCAGTCTCCAGTCTTCAGTGTCATTATAAGAAAGCTCAATAATGACAGAAATAGAAGGAATGAATAAATAGAAAGTTCAGCGTTTATGTGAAACAGAAATCGTTTGTAACATTATAATGTATATGGGAGTCCTTGGAGCCAATTGAATATGTCCTTGAGGATTTAAAGTATTAAATTCTTTCCAAAAAACTAATTTTGTACGTTGGTTTACAGCACATACAGCGGCATGCGAAAGTTTGGGAACCCCTTGCAGAATCTGTAAAAATGTGAATAATTTTAACAAAATAAGAGAGATCATACAAAATGCATGTTGTTTTTTATTTAGTACTTTCCTGAGTAAGATATTTTACATAAATATGTTTACATTTAGTCCACAAGAAAAAAAAAAAGCTGAAATTATAAAAATAACCCCATTCAAAAGTTTACACGTGATTCTTAATACTGTGTTGTTACCTAAATGATCCACAGCTATCTTTTTTGTTTAGTGATAGTTGTTCATTCAGAGGGTTCACGGATTCTCCAGACGGAACAAGATGCATTTAAGGAGCGGGGGGTGAAAACTTTTTGAGTTTGAAGATCAAGGTAAATTGTACTTAATTTGTCTTCCGGGAAACATGCAAGTATTTTCTGTTGCTTCCAAAGGGCAGTACTAGATGGAAAAAAAAAAAATTTCAACAAAATAAGAAAAATTTCATCTTCATCCTGTTCAAAAGTTTTCACCTTTTGGGGTTCCCAAACTTTCACATGCCACTGTATACGTTTCAGTACTCATCAGTGACCACAATATGTGCTTATTAATCTATAAAAACTGGCCTGCAGGATCAGATGGAGCAGCATCTAGTTACCATGTGAGGCAGTTAGAGGAGCAGAATGCTCGACTGAAGGAGGCTTTGGTGAGGTCAGTCTGTAATGAGTCTCATGGTTTACATCAGTGTTATTTGATTGTGCTCTGTAAAGATCATAATATCAATTGCTCTGTGCATTAGGATGCGTGACTTGTCTGCATCAGAGAAACAAGAGCATGCAAAGCAACAGAAGCTAATGGAAAAGAAGAATTTTGAGCTGGATGCGCTGAGATGCCAGAAAGAGAAACTACAGGAGGAAATGAAGATGTCTGAGAAAACGATTGATGAGCTCAAAGAACAAGTGAGTCGGGCCACTATTAAAAATGAGAGATGTAGTGAGAGTTTATTGTATCTCTTTGAGTTCAAGAGATATAATAATATTTTATATAAATTTATAAAAGTAGTATAATCTTGTAGATGAATATTAGATAATATAATATAATATTTAATAATAATAATTAATAATATATTATTATAGCAGGTATGAGCTATATTATAACTATTTTTAGGTATTTATTTATTTTTGAAACACTGGCCATCTAGTAACATTATGAGTAGTTTAAAATGAATTAAACAGCTGAAGTAACATGTTGGATCATGGGTAATTCCCCCTGCAAACAAAAGTACTGTGTGAAATCATGGTTACAGTTATGGTAACATATGATAATATCACCAACCTTTTCTATATGTACCATGGTACTGAATGAATATCATAATAAAATGCTATCAATCATAAAATACTATGGTACTTCAAACTATTTCCAAATAATGCCCGGTTTTAACATTGCACATCCTAAAGGAAAAATTATTTCAAATGAAAGTCTTTTTTAAAGTACATTTTAAACATGAAATTATGTTATTATTGTTTAATTATTATTAAAGGTCAATATATTTAAATGTGATATAAAAATATATACAAAATTATTGTCATTGTTTAATGTCTAATAAAACTGCGTAATACCATGATACTTTTTGGAGCTATATGTCAATGTGCTAAGGGTGTGTGCAAATGATCACTATGTGTGTTCTTGTGTGTGTGTCAGGTGGATGCTGCTCTCGGGGCAGAGGAGATGGTGGAGATGTTGACGGATCGTAATCTAGACCTGGAGGAGAAAGTACGGGAGCTCCGAGAAACTGTCACAGATCTGGTGAGTGTTTGAAGAGTTTGTGTAGAAGTGTATACCGTGATGTAACAGTATACTGAGGTTTGTGTGCATGTGCTGACGTAGGAAGCCATCAATGAGATGAATGATGAGCTGCAGGAGAACGCCAGAGAGACGGAGCTGGAGTTGAGAGAGCAGTTGGATCTGAGTGCTGCCAGCATCAGGGAGGTGGAGAAGCGAGTGGAGGCAGCACAAGAAACAGTGGCAGACTACCAGCAGACCATCCAGAAATACAGAGAGCTCACCGCACACCTGCAGGTGCTGCTGTGCTTCACAACATACAAACCTCAACACATTAGTACGGCTTAAAATGCAGACCTCACAAATCACATGGGACACGTACATTACATCGTTTGTGTGTGTGTGTGGAACAGGAGGTGAACAGGGAGCTGATGAGCCAACAGGAAGCCAGCACTGAGCAGCAGCAACAGCCTGCAGAGATCTTCGATTTCAAGATCAAATTTGTGGAAACCAAAGCTTACGCCAAGGTGAATCCAGTGAAATCCAATGAAACCTTGGTGTTTATGTAGTCCAGTGATTTTTATTAAAGAGTTTGTTGGAACGGATTCAATTCACAAACTAATTCATGATTTTTGTTTTCATTCATTTCTTTAATGAATCAATGATTGGTGAATCAGTTTGAATTGAACAAAGGAGTTATTGGTTTCAATTACGAACTGAATTGTCAGATTATTCATTTCTTCACTGAACTGCAGGATATTATGTTGAACTCAAAATGAGCCAGAGGTTTACAGCTGACTGGTTATTCATATGACACTATTTAGCTGAGTAGCAATAAAATATAGATATATTACCGTTTAAATGTTTGGGGACTGCAAGATTGTTTTAAAAAAAATAATACAGTGTTACAAAAGATTTCTACTTCAAGTAAATGTTTTTTACTTCGTTTTTTTTACTGAATAGATGCTGTGTTTTTTTTTACTTTACTTTCAACAAAGAATCCTGAAAAATGTTTTACAGTTTATGCAAAAATATTAAGAAGCAGAATTAGAATAATTTCTAAATGATTGGGGTAATGGCTGTAAATTCAGCTTTGCCCTCGCAGGAATAAATGACATTGTAAAATATTTTACAAAGGAAAACCATTGTTTGAAATTGCAACAGTATTTCACAATATACTTGTTTTTACTGTACTTTGGATCAAAAGCATTAAACATTCTTTCAAAAGCATAAAAAAATCTTACCAACCCCAAACTTTTTTGTATACCCAAAAAACAAAAACAAATGACTAGTACTTATATTTAAGAACTAGTTATTGTTTGTTGTGTTGTTAGGGGATGGGTGCCTTCTGCTGGTAAAAAAAGGCAATATGTGTCTTTCATAGAAAATTTATGTGTTTGTAATTCTAGGCCATAGAAATGGAGCTGCGTAAAATGGAGGTAGTTCAGGCAAACAGACAGGTGTCACTGCTGATTTCCTTCATGCCTGACTCCTTCCTGAAACACGGAGGAGACCATGACTCTATCCTGACTCTACTGCTCATCCCACGACTCGTCTGCAAGGTGACATTTCTGAATATACATTTGAGCGCTAAGCACTAAACCATGGTCATTCCAACCTGCTATGTGCTTTTTTGTGAGTGTTGGTTGAATGTGTTTGTGTATGTATGCTGCAGGCAGAGCTGATCAGTAAACAGGCCCAGGAGAAGTTTGAGTTGACTGAGACGTGCTCTCAGAAGGCTGGCATTAGAGGAGCGGTCGGAGAGCAGCTGAGCTTTGCTGCTGGACTCATCTATTCTCTCACACTGCTACAGGCAACACTGCACAAATATGAACAGTAAGTTTACCTAAACTTACAAACACTTTCTAACATCCTCAAGAGCATTTAAGTCCTCATGACATATGTTAATGAATGGCATTATTTTTCTGTGTTGACATATTTCCTGTTGAAGCAGTAAGTTGGGTAAAGCAGCTCAAATGGCTTGTTGTTTTTTTAAGATGTCTCTTTATCTCTCTTGCGCAGTGCTCTGAGTCAGTGCAGTGTGGACGTGTACAAGCGTGTGGGTTCTCTGTACTCTGAGATGAGCGTTCATGAGCGATCCCTGGATTTCCTCATAGACCTGTTGTACAAAGACCTGCTGGATGAAACCGTCAATGTGGAACCTCTTACCAAAGCTATTAAATACTATCAGGTAGCGTAATGCCATTTTGTAGCACTTGCATTGCAGAATTGTAATAATATTCCATATATACAGTGGGTACGGAAAGTATTCAGACCCCCTTAAATTGTTCACTCTTTGTTATATTGCAGCCATTTGATAAAATCATTTAAGTTAATCTTTTTTTCCCATTAATGTACACACAGCACCCATATTGACAGAAAAACACATAATTGTTTACATTTTTGCAGATTTATTAAAAAAAAAAAACTGAATATCACATGGTCCTAAGTATTCAGACTCTTTGCTTTGACACTCATATATTTAACTCAGGTGCGGTCCATTTCTTCTGATAATCCTTGAGATGTTTCTACACCTTCATTTGAGTCCAGCTGTGTTTGATTATAATGATTGGACTTGAATAGGAAAGCCACACACATGTCTATATAACACCTTACAGCTCACAGTGCATGTCAGAACAAACGAGAATCATGAGGTCAAAGGAACTGCATGAAGAGCTCAGAGACAGAATTGTGGCAAGGCACCGATCTGGCCAAGGTTACAAAAAAATTTCTGCTGCATTTAAGGTTCCTAAGAGCACAGTTGCCTCCATAATCCTTAAATGGAAGACTTTTGGGATGACCAGAACCCTTCCTAGTGCTGGCCGTCTGGCCAAACTGAGCTAGCGGGGGAGAAGAGCCTTGATGAGAGAAGTAAAGAAGAACCCAAAGATCACTGTGCTGAGCTCCAGAGATGCAGTCGGGAGATGGGAGAAAGTTGTCGAAAGTCAACCATCACTGCAGCCCTCAACCAGTCAGGGCTTTATGGCAGAGTGGCCAGACGGAAGACTCTCCTCAGTGTAAGACACATGAAAGCCTGCATGGAGTTGTGAGATGGTGAGAAAGAAGATTCTCTGGTCTGATGAGACCAAATAGAACTTTTTGGCCTTAATTCTAAGAGCTATGTGTGGAGAAAACCAGGCACTGCGCATCACCTGTCCAATACAGTCCCAACAGTGAAGCATGGTGGTGGCAGCATCATGCTGTGGGGGGGGTTCAGCTGCAGGGACAGGACGACTGGTTGCAATCGAGGGAAAAATTAATGCGGCTAAGTACAGGGATATCCTAGACGAAAACATTCTCCAGAGTGCTCAGGACCTCAGAATGGGCCGAAGGTTTACCTTCCAACAAGACAATGCCCCTAAGCACACAGATAAAATAACGAAGGAGTGGCTTCACAACAACTCTGTGACTGTTCTTGAATGCCCAGCCAGAGCCCTGACTTAAACAAAATTGAGCATCTCTGGAGAGACCTAAAAAAATGGCTGTCCACCAACGTTTACAATCCAAACTGACAGAACTGGAGAGGATCTGCAAAAAGGAATGGCAGAGGATCCCCAAATCCAGGTGAAAAACTTGTTGCATCTTTCCCAAAAAGGACTCATGGCTGTATTAGATCAAAAAGGGTGCTTCTAATACTGAGCAAAGGGTCTGAATACTAATGATACCATGTGATATTTCAGTTTTTCTTTTTAATAAATCTGCAAAAATGTCAAAAATTCTGGGTTTTTCTGTCAATATGGGGTGCTGTGTGTACATTAATGAGGAAAAAAAAATTTCTTAAATGATTTTAGCAAATGGCTGCAATATAACAAAGAGTGAAAAATTTAAGGGGGTCTGAATACTTTCCGTACCCACTGTATATACTGTATATATATATTCTTATTTTTTATTATTCTACTCCACAGTTCTACAATTAATTCACAGTAATTCAGACTTATGCTCACCAAGACTATAGAAATAATGTTGTGAAATGTTATGACAATTGAATTACAATTGAAGATTAAAATGTGATTTAGCCATTACTAAATTCAGCAGCCATTACTTCAGTCTTCAGTGTCACATGATCCTTCAAAAATCCTTCTAATATGCTGATTAGCTGCGCATTTCTTATTATCATCAGTGTTCAAATGAACAGCATTTATTTGTAATATTTATTTATTTGTAATTTTATAAATGTTGTTAATGCTACTTTTGATCAATTGAACATGCTGCTGAATCAAAATTTCCTTTAAAACATAAAATGTTAATGACCCCAAATTGAACGGTAGTACATTCTCATACCTATCTAACGGAAACAAAAGATGTTCACTCAGTATCATGACTGCAGCAAAGCATTTACAGACCAAAGCTTGAAACCTAAACTTACTTAGTGAACTACTATTTGTCTTTCAAGCACTGGTGTTGTCTTCCAAATCTATAAATCAAGTTATTTATTGACATGCATTTCTCTGTGTTGAAGCACCTTTACAGCATTCATCTCGCTGAACAGCCTGAGGACTGTACCGTGCAGCTAGCAGACCACATCAAAGTAAGCAACTCACTTAGACAAACACAAAGAGAGAGACCCGGATCGCTACACATACCTTTAACACATCTTTGTGTCTCTTTAGTTCACCCAGAGTGCTCTGGACTGTATGGCAGTGGAGGTGGGGCGTCTGAGGGCCTTCATACAGACAGGACAGGATGAGGAAGCATTTTGTGTGCTGCTGAAGGATCTGGACACTTCCTGTAGTGACATACGACAGTTCTGCAAGAAGATCCGTCGGCGCATGCCAGGCACAGATGCACCCGGCATCCCAGCTGCCCTCAGCTTTGGAACCCAGGTGATGTGCTTCCAAATCTCATTCATATTATCTATACATTAAATTGTATATAAATCTAAGCCTTCTGTTGATGAGGTCTATGTGTGTGTAGGTGTGTGAGACCCTGGCAGAGAGCAGAAGGCAGCTGGCCTGGGTGAATGCAGTGCTTCAGGAAGTGGCAGCGGCAGCCGCTCAGCTCATCGCCCCTCTCAGCGAACATGAGGGACTGCCAGCCGTCAAACTGGAAGACATGGCCTTTAAAGCAGCTGAACAGGTATACAGTATTTTGGTGAATCTTGAGAAAACATGTCTGGGTCACCACAAAAATAAAATATAAAATAACATAATATGTCATAATATATAATAATAATAACATAATATGGTCAGTAAGACAGTGGAAACTGTAACATTTTGAAATATTATTACAATGTTAAATAACTGTTTTCTATTTTAATATAGTGTAATTTGTATAATGTAATGTAATTTATTCCTGTGAGGCAAAGCTAAATTATCAGCATCCATTACTACGTAATCACATGAGAAACCTCAGAAATGATTCTCATATGCTGAATTGTATCAAGTAACATTTTTATAGTATCAGGGTTGAAACCAATTGTGCTGCTTAATAGTTAGGAAACTGTGATAAGTTTATTTTTCAGAATTTTTGATGAATCGAAGTAAACAGGTTAGTTATTAAATTAATTATTACGCACTATAAATAATAACGTTTGGACTTTTTACATTGGACAGAGCAATGCTTAAAATATTAAAAGTATACATTGTATTAAAATCAGCACGAACTAAATAATATAATATAATATAATATAATAGCAAATGGGGATGTAATGCTATCTGTTTTTTTTTCTTCTTTTTTCTCAGATCTATGGGTCACAGGGCATAAACCCTCAAGAGTGTCTGCGCCAGTCATGCAGTGTTGTCATTGCAACCATGAACAAGATGGCTACCGCTATGCAGGAGGGAGAATATGACTCTGAAAGACCACAGAATGGAGTAAGTCTGTGCTCAGTCTGCCTCTCTAACACTATGGCTATGAATCTTTGTGCTTGTGTCTCAGTATGTATGTATTGTTGTAGATATCTGCTGTGGATGTCCGAGCAGCAGCACTAAGGGCAGAAATCACTGATGCTGAAGGACTCGGCCTCAAACTTGAAGACAGAGAAACTGTCATCAAAGAGCTGAAGAAATCCCTTAAAATAAAGGTAGAAGCACTCATACTCAGCGTTAAGAGTCGCAAGATATCAAAAGTTTGAAATAATGTGAAAATGGTGAGTGAAAAGGCTCTTGTTTATAGGGAGAGGAACTAAGTGAGGCCAATGTGCGTCTCAGTTTACTGGAGAAAAAGCTGGACAGCGCGTCTAAAGATGCGGATGAGCGAGTGGAGAAGATCCAGATGGTCCTAGATGAGACAGTTTCGCTCCTGAAAAAGAAGGAAAAGTAAGGGATGACATAGAGGGTTGTTGCACATAACTCCTAATGTGTGTCTTAATGTCCCAGTATAGTGATAGAGGCATTTAATGTGGCTGTTATAATCCGTAGGGAGTTTGAGGAGACCATGGATGCTCTCCAGGCTGACATAGACCAACTAGAAGCAGAGAAAGTAGAGCTTAAGCAGAGAATCATCAGCCAATCAAAGATGACCATGGAGGGCCTGAGAGGAAGTCAAGCCTCTGGCATTGCCTCCATTGTGACTTGTGGCATCACTGCTGGTAAGAGAAACATAAGGGAACCAGTTTAACTTGAACACTACGTTAAAATATCTTTCTTAAGTCTTCATTTTAAATGGTCTAACATGTCTCCCATTGTTTGTATTCCTTTTAGAAGAACAAAAAGGTAATTATTTTGTCAGTGTAATATTTAAATATCTCCGGTCTCTTTTTCTCCCACTCATGGTCTGTCTGTGTGCTGCATGTGTGCTTGAAAGTGATTCTTACTTATGTTACTAGATATTAGCATTTTTAGTTTTTGTTTCACAAAGATTTTGTCATGTTTCCCTTTCATAAGTTGCATGTACTGTAATCAAGAGCCATGCAATAAGTGACTTGATTCTGATTGGTCAATCATGACATTCCTCTCTTTAATATATTTAAGTAGTATTCAACAATGTAGTTTCCTTCCTCATAGCTTCCTACATGTTATTTCATGTCTGTCATAAAACTCTGTGGATTCTTTCTTCTCATCTAATATAATATGTAGCCATCTAATAAGTATGATAATGTACAGTCAAGACATTAAAGCAAAAAATTTTCTTTCAAAAATCCTTAAATCCTAATCACTTTGTTGGGTTTGTTTTATAATGTGCATTATCACTTACATATATACCTTGTAAGTCAATGTAATATTTGAAATCTCAATTACTGCAGCTGTTTTATTATAATCTCCATGTAGTGAAGTATTAAGGAAATCCTTTATAATCCACCTAAGATGCTTCCTTTGAAATGTCAGTGATATAATGCTATAATAAACACTACCGAAACGTGTCAAACATTTGAGGTTAGTAAGATTTTTTTATGTTTTTGAGAGAACCTTAACATGATTGCATTTATTTAATACAGTAAAAACAGTAATATTTATCTTATTTTAGAAATGTATTATCTGCAGAAATAAAAGTATAAACTTAAAAAAAATGAAAAAAAAACTTACTGACCCCAAACTTTTAAACCATGGTGTATATATTTGTAAATATTTTAGAAAAATATATGAATTGTCTCTGTGTTTGTTGACATCAGTGTTCATTTCATTGACGAATAATTTCAAATCAAGCAAATCAAAATGTGCTGTCAAAATTAACACTGGTTAACATGCAGTAATTTGTTCTGTGTATGTTAAAGGTGTGTGTGCGGCTGCTGGAGTGCAAGTGATAGATTCTCCACTGCTGACTCAGCAGATTGAAGCTCAGCGACTCAGTTTAAAGCACCTAAAGAACGAGAACAACAGACTAAAGGTCTCTCCTACTGCTTCACAAGCACATTTCCCCAATGCAGGCACTGAGGATTTTTTCTCACTTTTGTTTTTGTGTGTGTCTGTGTGGGCCGCAGGCAGAAAGGATGCGTGCTCAGCTGGCATCTCTTCCTCCTCTGAACGTGCCAAAGCTGGGCTGGCGAGAGGGCTGCAGGCCTGAGGTGCTGTCTAGCGCCCTCTACCGCAAAACAGACCAACTTCTGGATACTCTCCTCCAGATGAGTGCCAATGTGAAAGTGGTGGACATTACTGGGAAATCTCCAGGTCTGTCAAATCAGGTCTGATTTCTGTTGTTTATACAGTAATTACTTTACAGTGTTTGTGTTTCATTAACAGTGAGTCCCAGTGCGCAGCTCCTAGAGCAAACAGCAAGACTGCAGTCGCTCAGTGACACTCTCGATAGGCTTAAGGTAAACCAAAAATGCTTCAAAATCAAACAGTCATCATTAACATGTCTCGTGCACTTATTTAAGCAACTTCTTTCTTTGAAGGATGAAGTTGCTGAGCATGTAGTGACTCATAGGCCTGGTGCTCAAGTCTCGTCTGATTTCGCCACTTTTCCCTGCACTACCTTTGTTAAGGTCAGACAAATACACAACATTTTCCCACATTGTCTGGGTCTGTATTAACCCCTCATTCTTCTTCCTCTGCTCTCAGGCAAAGGAGGAGAAGAAAGGAGATGCTGTGCTGGTTGGTCGTGTGATGATGCCTTGCGCGCGAGGACAGGAACAGGTGCATCGTCTGGTGCTTTCAAAGACACAGTTACAAAGAGTTCATCGCCTTCTCCAGACTTAAAATAACCCCAAAAAACCAAATTTGCTCACATTCAGTCTTCAAAACATACATTGAAACAACAGATATAATGGAGAATGGATCTAGGGCCACAAACCAAGAACAATAAACACAATAAATGCTTCATTTTGACAAGCCCACACAAGTCAAGCATTTGGAATGCTTTGAATGTGATGATATCTACCACAGCAAAATCTGTAAAATGATACAAAAAGGCTACAGATTTGAAACGTGAGACATGCTGAGGATGTTTTAACAATTAGACTTTATTAACATGGCATGAAATGGATGATTCGGCATGATCCCTACTGCTTTATATCTGCGTCCATTTAATACCTTTCATTCTCTTCCTGATTTGGATTCCCATTGATCCATGTTTACAAGTGTTTACCTAAAAGGATTACAGTTCAAATAGTGTATGTTTAATTAGTGGTGCTTCCTAAGTGATTACATTTACAATTTTCAACTGATGGACAATAAAACAGGAAAAATTACCAATAAAATGGAAGTAGAGATCCGAACCATATAATTTGACCAGGAAACAACCACCCGAACACTCTGGCAACCACCTAGCAATTACATCGCAACATACTAAAGAACAATTTAAAATCTTATAGCATCTCCCAACTACCTGAAAGACCCTATCATTGTGGCATCAAGTTCTGCATACACAAGCATCGCTTACATTATTCTCATAAAACGTAAAAATCTTGTTGGCCATTTAAATGTGCGTTCTCATTTGTGGTTGTTCAGCGAATTTTCATGGGCGAAATCCAGTCATTTCAACTGGGAATCCACCCGATTAGAAATTTTGCAAGAGGGCAAAAGATTTCTTCCCCATTCATGTTGGCCACGTGGATTCACTGCATTGACCAACAGAAAGCTGCTATGTGTGAGCTGTGCTTCATACATTCCTAAACTCATGACAATAGACAATGAAGCTTTTTACCTGCACCTTAATTATCAATCGTTTCACATAAAGTTCAGTATCAAACCTACGATTTCTCATTTTATACATGCAGTGTTTACAGAATATTCTGAATCAGGAGGCCAAAGGTAAACAAAAACGCAATTTCGGGGCTCTATTTATGTACTGTAACTGCGAACAAGCACACGTTAAATGATTCAACTTAGGACTGCTACATTCTTCTCTTTAAAACAGATCAGATGCATTTTATCAGTGATTCCTTGGCACAGCCCTCTTCATATTCTCAAAACAGTTACTCGAGTATCAGACAGGAAAGATAATATGCTCTCATTCACTTTTCACATATATAATAATAGTCAAAGATTTAAAATATCTGTGTGCTTGACTGTGATGCTTGAATGTGTCATGCCAATGTGCTTTTGTAAAGGAAATACAATACAAATTTGAATGAATGATCCGATTTAGTGTCAGGCAAGGGCAGGATAGCATCAGGCGAATGCTGCTCTGGGCAAAAATATAGAAGACATCATATAACAATATTTATTAACTGTTGTATATTTGCTCCAAGAGATTGTCAGTATTCAAGTGGTCTTAAGTTAGCAATGGTTTGCTTTGTTACTATTGTGTAAGTCATTAATCTATTAACTGTATAAAATGCATACTGTTGCTTACAATATTGTTGAATGTGTTGGCATCTTATATATAGTCAATTAAATAAATTGTCAGAAATAGTTTGAATTCATTTCAATATTCTGTATTAAAAGTATATGAATGTATTTATTTTTCATGTGTAACATTACACTCCTTAGTGCTCCAAACTGCTTCTAGAAAGAGCTTGCATAGATAAAACTAATGTGAATACATAGGAAATATTTGCATTGACTAACAAGCAATGAAAGAGCTTACAGGAACAGTTTGCAGATGAGCCATAAAAATGGTGATAGCTAAAATAAACCGATCTGTTTACCACATTAAAGAGCCACAGAGTTTTCTGCAACGCTTACTAGAACTGAAGAATATATTCTACTTGACATGGCATATTACCAAACGCATCAGCTTGGATATATTAATCACACTTAGGGTAACTAGAACTAGAAACTACCAGTATGATTCTGCAACATATGGATACCACCACAGTATTGGATGGTAATAACACGGCTCCTCAGAACAATGGCACCATAAATGTTGACCAGATCCAAGAGATCATCAGATGGATCACATTTGCTGTTGGGCTTCCTGGCATTGGCTTTTCTATCTACCTCATGGGCATGCAGGCAAAAACTGGCAAGGCTGCTCCGGTCTACCTCATCAGCCTGCTCGCATCCGACATCTTCAACATCCTTGGGCGGCCGAAGGCATCTGGGGAGGATGCTGAGAAAACCAGTATGTCGAGTATGGATATATCCTCCCTGATATTCTACTTCGGGATCATATCCAACATCGTGTTCATGGTCTGTGTTGCTCAGGAGCGATATCTGTTGGTAACCTGTCCACAGTATAATGCCTTCAGCATGAAACTCAAGCAGTCAAGCATGATTTCATTGGCTGTGTGGGCAGCTCCATTTGCAATACTCCTTTCTAGCTTACCAAGGATATGTCATCTTATTCTCCATAGCTCTTCTTCTCCCGTTACCATTCCTGGTGTTTTTCTTTCTGGATTCTTTTAGAGCCTTGTGGTGTACAAGACGGCCAGCAGCTGTGACTAACAAAAACAAGATTCTGGGTATGCAGGCGGTCATCTTGAGTAATTACAGTATGCTTTACCTTCCCTTTATCCTTAATACACTGCTCAAAGCATTGTCTTTAAGCTCCTATGTATACTACTTGGGACTTGTATCTGATCTTCTTCTCTATCTTGGCCCACTGGTGGACCCATTCCTCTCAATCTTCCTTACGAATGGAATCGGTGACATTTTGAAGGCCTTTCCTTGCTGTGCGAGGACAAACACTCAGGAGGACAAGACTCAGGAGGACTCTGTGAATACAGACACTGTGGAAACGGTGTCTGGGATCTTAACTCGGCTCTGAGAAAATTCTATTTGAACTTATAATAGCTCATTTTGATTGTTAGCATTTTACAGATTTGTAATAGTTCACCCAAAAATGTCTTAATTCAAAATTCTGTCATTATTTATCAAAATTCTGTCATTATTTATTTACTCACCCCTCATCAAACATGTATAATCTTCTTTTTCTGTGGAACACAAAAGATATTTTAAGAGATGTCTCGGTTTTTTTATGTCCATACAATTGAAGTCAACAGCTTTGGTTTGATTTTGGTCACTGATGTTCTTAAAAAAAATCCTCTTTTGTGTTTTACAGAACTTATCAAAAATAACAAGTGCCATGAAAGTAGTTCATACAACTTGAGCAGTAATTTTCTAAGTTGCCTGAAGCTGTATGATAGCTTTGTGAGAGGAACGGACTGAAGTTTAAGTCTATAAATAATTGAAAATATTGCCTAGAAATCTTCCTTAGCCGTGGTCACCATTCACTTTCATTGTTGGAAAAGAGCAGCTTGGCTGTTTTACTAAACATCTCCTTACATGTTCCACGGAAATCATGTGGATTTCAAAAGACATGAGGGTGAGAAATGATGACAGCATTTTCATTTTTGAATGACTCTCTAACATTATTCAGTGCCACAAAGACCATGATCAAACTTCAGAGGACACAAAGAAAAACAGCTAAAACTGTTGAAATTTACCATTATAATACATTATAAAACTCAACTGATGTTAGTAACACATCCCAACAGGGTTTGCTCATTTCAAAACTATTTGACTTGACACAAAGTGGGATATGAATTAGATGTTATATGATAAAGATGTGTTCTATACCCTTTAGCTGTAATGTGTAAAATATTATTAACACTAATGTAGTGGACGTTAACATAACCTGTTTAGAGATTTAAAGGGTAGTTCAACCAGAAATTAATTTGTCATCTTTCACTCACCCTCATGTCTTTTGAAAATTCTGTTTGAAGTAGAACAGCCAAGCTGCTCTTTTCCACACACTGACAAGTTGTATGGACTACTTTCATTGCACTTATTTTTGGAGACTAGTAACCTTTCACTTTCATTGCATGGAGAAGCGCAGCTCAGACATCTCTAAATACCTCCATTTATGTTTGACAAAACAAAGAGAAACATACGGATTCAAAGCAATAAGAGAATGAGCAAATAATGACAAATTTAAATTTCAAAATGAATTATGCCTTTACATTAAACACTCTTGTATGTTTCCACTGAGTTGTCAGAATTAACTGATAACTTTGAGAACAGTATATTTCGTATATTTTCTTTAATAATCATAAAATGGAATACAAATGTTGTCTCAAGTACATATAAGACTCTAAAAACGAAAAAGGTGTAAAATATCTGAGGAAGGTCTCATAGGATAAGAAGTCTGCCACTCAAAGCAGACTGAACAGGTAGAGATCTGTAGAGAAAGAGTGCAGAGCTCTCTGAGCACGTAACGGTAAAAATCTTCAGGCACAGTCACAGTCACCAAAGTGTGGGATGTCATTACAAAAGTGTGGCGATTTGGCATAACCCGCACACAACAGCACAATCATACACGGATTGGAACGCAAGAAATCTGTAAACAAATTTTCTCCATAAAAAAAATGTCTCATATTCACTGACTAGGCGCTTTCTGTAGGAATAAGGGGAAAAAGGCTAGTGAGCAACTCCAGCGTAAGAAAATCATTAAAAAAATCAAATACAAAAAACAGTGAATAAACAGAGCCATTGTGTATTCAAGTCCTGAGTTTTTAAAACAAAACATAAAAGGCCAAAACATAATTCAAAACACTGACGAACCATAGAAGGTTTTACAGTAAACACGATTGATAGTTTCCAGGCCTGCAACGGTCACTTGAGCATACTGAAATAAATCAGTGAACACAGAAGGTGGGTTTCATCTAGTCCGCTGGTGAATTGCTAGTCTCTCAGGAGAGGGGGTGATGGCTCTATTGGCAGCAAACCAGAGATGGCCTGTCACTCAAGGCAGCAGGGTTCATCGGCGTGGTTGGTGTCGGGTAGGTCTGGGAGCGGGTGCCACAGCGCAGGAAGGCGTCGAGGCAGAGGCTGCAGCATCTTCGGCCTCCTCCAGCTCTCCCTGGAGCTCCTGACTAACACTGGACTGCAGTGCGGCCGGCGTCAACCACTCCTTTGGTAGGCAGCTCTGAAGGAAGGGCACACAAGAGCTGAAGTAGGCCAGTCGGTTCACCCAGCGTGGGATCTCTCGACCACAGAGGATCTGCCACAGACGTGAGGAGGGAGATATCATACATTTTAGACTCTTAGGGCACGTGGACCAAAATTAATATATATATATACACTTCCTTCAGCTTACCTCTGATAGTGCTGAGGAAAAGTGATTGCAGTTCTTATGCATAAGGTGATAGGCATTCCCCTTATATTCCTTCCCCATTTCCTCCACAATTCTCTCCACATCCTCTTCTGTGAAGTCTGTACTCCCTAAAACAATGGCCTCTCTGAGAAAGCAAGTAGAAAATAAAGAGAGTATGAGAAAGGGCGAGAGAGGAAGAGGTTTCGCGAGAGAGGAAGAGGTTTTTGCAGAAATATTTTGCAGACAGCATGGAGATAAATATTGTGACTCACTTGAATTTGAATGTATCTCCCAGTTCAGTGGCGTCACCAGGCGTTATCTCAAAAATACCTGAAAAAGGATAAGGATGTCCTCCATAGGCAAACTCTGCAATAAAAGAGAACATACGAGTTAGGTTATTAAAATATCTCCAAGATCGGTCTTTACAGAGAGATTGCTAGTATTGTGCTACAGTGCACATTTTATCATTTGCATGAATTTTAAAGTCTTTTAAAGACTTGCTTTTTAAATTATTTCACACACACGCTATTTTGACTTTTATATGGGTTTCAGAGCGCTCACACAGAAACTGGCTGTCACAGTTCTCTTTTGCACTTAAACTCAAATACACACATGACTATGTCAAAACACAAGGTTTACACACACATAGTCAGTTGTGACTTGAACGTAAACATTTGGGAGAAAATTGGTTGTATCTCAGTATACTGGATCAGTGTATTTGGTCTGAAAGTGACATGCTGCTGTCGGTGTCATTAATGTTAATCAAACAACAAAAAAACAGAGAAAATCCCTCACTGCTCTTGACTAAATAATGTTTTGTTTAATAAGATCATGCATATTTATTAACTGAGTGAGATTAGGCAGTGTTTCCTTTATACATTTGATTTTTTCAATTTCTTACTTGAATGCTACTGTTAAAAAGCTACTGTACCTAAAATTTTTAAACTGTTTATTTCAGGAAAATTGTGATTAGACTGCTGATTGTGATCTTGGCAGAAAAAAAAACAATTGTGATATACATTATTTTTACTATATCGTGCACCCCTAGTCTGAGTATTAAAACGCTCTGACAAGCACTTGACAATAGTGTTATTATTACTGATATACTATTATTTATGCTATATTATTGTTTGTATAATTTTCAGTTTTAATTTTAATTTCAGTTTTAGTACTTTTGTTTGTCATTTTTTAATTCTTTTTTTTTATTTGTATTTTTATTTTTTTTTTTCAGTAGTTTAGTTATTGTAGTACTTTCAGTACAATTATTTAATTTTCTATTTACATTTTTCATTTAATCTTTATATTTTGTTTTATTTTAATTAAGGAAAATGTTTTTCCTAGTTTTAGTTAGTTTCACACTTCAGCAATGGGTGTAGATAGTGTAAATGAACATCTATTTATAACCTACACAAGTGAGGATGATATGTTATCTGTCTGTCTATTTGAGGTGAAGGCGAAAAGCAAACTTTGATGATCAGTATCTTGTGCTGTTAGTGCAATTAGCATCCAGTAAAAGCATTTTGTCTGTACTTATAAACACCCTAGAAGGTACATTCGGAGGCAGAAACTGTTTAAAATGTTAAAGGTCTTTTCCTGTTGCGTCAACAGATCATCTATGATGTGAGGTTTAGTCATGTTTAGACACCCCCTTCTTTCTTTGTTGCAGTCATACAAGTTAAACACTGGATTTCTAAATAGCTTGACTCATTTGTGTCTGAGTCATAATGCAAGCCTTACCTCTGCCATAGATCTCAATTCCTGAGTGAAAGACTCCAATTCCCAGAGAGGTAGTGAACTCATTGATCCAGTACTATAAGGAAACAAAACAAGGCTGAGTCACATACAGTCAAATGGTAAAAGTGTTTCAAGGACAACTGGGTTGCTGTTTTGATTTGCAGTGTTCAATGACAGTGGCGGTGGTTAAATCTGCAAAGGATGTTAATAATAGGTGTTAATATATTCAATAGATTCTCATTCTCCATAATAAACCATTCTTAACTATGGACTTAATGGACTCAAATGTACAGTACTACTACACTCCTATAGATCTTAGTGAGGTTAGACGCCACATTGAATTTAACACGGATGAAAATGAGACAGTGAGGGATAGACTTAAGAGGTTCTCAACTCTGGCTCTCGAGGTCCACTTTCCTGCAGAGTTTAGCTCCAACCCTAATCAAACACACTTGAACAAGATAACCAAGGTCTTCAGTATTACTAGAAAGTTACGCCAGTGATTTTCAAGTTGGAAGGGGACCATGAGGGCCAGAGCTGTAAACCCCTGAATTAGTTTTTACAATGGTACACACTGTATAAATGTGTCATTTTTGTGTAATTTTCACAACTCACAATTTTCTATTAGTAAATGTTGTAAATATTAGTGCTAAAATACAGTATGTAAATAATATTATAGGATATAATATATACATCCATGAAGAATTATAAATTACATAATCAAAAAATGATGGAAAAATATAAATATTATTTAAAAAGATGTATATTTTAGATGGACTGTGATTTTACATTTAATTTGAACATTTATATATATATAGATATATATATATATATATAATCTATATATAATCTATTTTTTTTTTAATAATATTTAATTACAGATTATGCATCAAATATTCAAGTACTTTGAGAGCGTAGGGAAACTTGACTCATTTGTAGTGCTTTATGGGAGTGGGTGGGCGGTAAAAAGTTCTTCTGGTGAAAAATTGCTTTTGTTTAGATTTTTTGTTTCGATTCTCTGACTGGTGAAGGCTTTTTCAGAATTATGGGTAATGTAGATTTTCCACCAGGAATTCTACTGTTGAACTTGATTGTTTAAAAATAAATTGAAATAATGTGGCCTGATAGCTCCAACAAAAGCATATACCATTGATTAACAACTTCATAGCTCAGAGTAGGTCTGTCTTTAATGTCTTATAACTTATCATTAAAAAGCAATTTCCATATGGAGACAATGAATATAATTTTTACTTCTGGAATGGATTGTTGCACTACTTCCAGTCTCTGAGGGTACGTTACATGACAACAATGCACTAAAAATGGAAATGCGTTTAAGTTTTGCGTACAGACAACATTGTTAAAATGATCCCCCTTTACACAGTTTCACGAAAACAACTAAAAACACTGTTTTATGCATGCCAAGCCAGAAGTTGGCGATCTCACTTTGTAAAGAAACACTTTGCACCTGCTCACATACATATAGACTGAACACATAATACGCATGACGTCACTGTTTTCACAAATTTGCAGTTTATATGGAGAGGGTAAGAGTGTCATTTTGAAAAACTTACACTTTAGGGACATTTAAACAACACCATTTTTAACTAAAAATGAAAAACTTTTTATGTGTTTTGGCAGTTCATTTACACGACAACTGCGTTTTGGGGGCATTACACCATTATCATGTCTGTGTAAACTATTTTGTGAAAACAGTGACATCAAGCGTATTACTTGTTCACATAGTGTTTCTTTACATTGCCAACTACTGGTCTGGCATGCATAATACAGCTTTTTAAACTTTTTAAGAGGATCCACGTGAACGGGGATTGTTTTGACAACGTAGTTGCCTGTACACAAAAAACACAGAGGAACATTGTTGTCGTGTAAACATACCCTCTGAAACCCGTTTTCAAAAGTTTGTGTTTTTAGGCCCACAAAATGCCATGGTCGTGTAAATGTCATTCCCTTTTGAGCGTTCACTCTACATTGCGAAGCATTCTCAGTGGGAACTCCTCCCCTTCTCCAAAATCCTGAAACCTTATAAGATAGTGCCAGTACAATAAACTAGCCAATTGTCGCTAATTATGCAAACTGCATGCAAATACTGACAAGCATGCAGTCAGTATATAATGCGGTGAGAGCGACAACTGCCTCAGAATATTCTCCTTCACGCTGCTATAAGACAGGTTCACCACATCCGATGGCTACCTTTTGCTGAATTCGTGCGGGTCCCATCGACCCCCCCCGGACCAGCACAAGCACTCCATCGCCTGCCTGGGCCTGCCCCACGCTGAGGCGGCGTTCTCGGAGTCTGACTGCGTGCACTGGACTGACTTGCCGGCATGTGTTTTGAGGACTTAGAGGAGCATCGCTCATGGCCTTATGGGGACGAGGCCCACTGCTGCCAACGAGCCCTTCCTCTGGGCCTGCCATCGCTCCTTTCGCCAGTCCTTTTTGCTGACGAGAGCAGGTGGTTAAGTCGTGGTCTGCACCCCAGACGGCGTGCTTCCACTCTTCCACTCATGCCATGTTCTCCCACATGGACGGGGCGGAGGCCGACGGCTATGTGCACATGCCCCCCGTCGAGGAGACCGCCGCTGCGCATCGGTGCCCTTTCTCGGCCACGCTTGGTGCAGACCTCAGCCTACCTTCTAAGCCTTACAGATTGCAAGGCTTACACCTCGCGAAGCGGCATCCGCGCTGCACACGATGGCGGTGCTGCAGGTCTTTCAAGCTAAGCTCCTGCAGTCCCTGGACATGCGGATGTCGTGAAAGACCTGCGCACAGAGACGGACTTTGCGCTGATGTTGACAAAGCGCTCTGCTCAAGCCATTGGACGTTCAATGCACTTCATGGTAGTCCTACACAGGCACCTATAGCCGACCCTAGCTGACCTGAAGGACTCTGACTGGAAGGCACTCCTCAACGCACCGATCACTCCCTCCGGCCTTTTCGGGTACGCCGTGGAGTTGGTCGTTGAGCGTTTCTCTGAGGCGATGAGTCATCTGATGCTCTGGCGCATGTTCCATTCACCATCACGCTCCTCTTCTGCGCCTCGCTCTGCTCAGAGAACGGCTAAGCAGCCTGCCACATCCTCCGCGGCTCCTCAATATGAGCCGGAAGTTCACCGCAGACAGTGGACGGGACCCGAGAAAAGGCGCCATGGACAGAGGAGGAACCTCCACCGTGACAGCGGACCACCCTCGGCTGCCAAGCCCTCGTCCTGACGGACCGGCCAAGAGAGCTCGCTGGAGGCCCGACCCCCAAGCACTGCATTATGTTCCCCTTGTTCCTGTAGGTGACAAATGCAATGTTCATGTTTGTTCAGTAAAAACACAAACATCCTCACAAAAAGAGCGGCTTTCTCCTAATCATATTAATATGGCGTTACTCGTCCTGACTCAGAGCAGCACAGAGCCGCTGTCTGTGCCTGTTACGGCCTCCCAGTGTTGTCCTCCATGAGCCGTTTCCCCGCCAGTGCATTTAGCCTCGCCAGTCTACGAACATCGCTGCTAGCGATAGCGACCACAGAGATTCGGCCGCTATGTCAGTTCCTAGATGCGTGGCGAGCTGGGTGCTGAGCATAATAGAGCACGGATATTCCCTCCAGTTCAGATGCAGACATCCCCATTTCAACAGCATGGTTCTGTCACTGACACTGCCTGTTGCTGGTTGAACACACAAAGCTTGATGCTTTTGAGTTTGTCATAAAAAAAAGAACATTACAAACTGCTGATTTTTTGTCTGACAGGCAAGTTCCTTGATATTGATTAGCTCTTTATTGAACTCTCTATAAAAGAAATATCACTCGCAATCTTGCTGTAATGTAATAATGATTAATTGAGCTGTTCTCTTGTCGTTTTAAAAAGCAAAGCATATTTATGTTAAGCTTCTTCTCAACAGCTGTCTCAAATCACACAGGTGGATTCAAATGACAGTTGAATTAACTGGGTCGAAGCTTTCAGCTAGACTGTCATATGAATACAATTCTTCATCTAACAAACTTGATGACCTGTTACTGCAGGAATGTGGTTAGACTTAAGTACTGTTGATGAAAGCAAATAAAAGCTGGATCCTCTCTGATAAGCTGCCAAATACTGCACACATTTCCTTAGACTATAAATCGTTATCTCTTTTCCATTGCATTTACTAATGGAGCTGTGAAATGCATGATGACATGGCTAAGTCTCAAAACCTAGTAAGCTGACTACGTACACGTTTAAACGTGTCCAAAATGCTGCCTAAAAGTAGGCAGCTAACGGGGTTTGGAGGGGTTGAATACTACACACCTCTGTCACGGGAACGAGTTATCTGCATTTGTTTAAAGTCACCTACCATATCATACACGTTCAGAATAACAGGCTCGTTTGCCATCACAGGGATGTTGGTGTTTTTCTTTCACTTTAGCTGCCGACCAGCTGCTGTTGCTGTCCTCCTCCGTTTTCCTTTTCACTCTATTGCTCAGCACCCGGACTTATTTTATTTCCCTTTGTAAGCACCTTTGCTGCGTCCTCTTGACCTTTGCTGGTTTGTAACAGTTTAGAGACATCTAAGAGCTGGTCCTGAAGGGGGTTTTCATTGATTGAATTTTTAGGCCACTTTTTTTCAGTCCATCTACAGGGAGTAGCGACGCTGCTAGGCTAACTGCCATTTAGCTTCATGACAAGCTGAGACAAAAAAAGAACGGCACACAAGAGAAAGATAAAAATACCCGTGGAGCCATTCAGACGACGAAGTGATATTTACAGTGAACGGAAATGAAAGCAGACGTACGTCAGATAAAAGGAAGACGTTTTAGCACCCGAGATATGAGCAACCTCCCCCGTTTAGTGCGTGATGATGCCCAACCTCACAGCGCTGCATTACTGCCACTCTAAATGCTTTTACAGAAAAAACAACACCCTCCACACATGCACACTTCATATAGTATCGTTACACATCCATACAATATTAAAAGCAATCATATATGCATGTCAACATAATTTGTGTAAATTATTTCGTTTTGTGAAATGGGTTATATATATATATATACACACTGAACAAAATTATAAACGCAACACTTTTGTTTTTGCCCCCATTTTTCATGAACTCAAAAATCTAAAACTTTTTCTATGTATACAAAAGGCCTATTTATCTCAAATATTGTTCACAAATCTGTCTAAATCTGTGTTAGTGAGCACTTCTCCTTTGCCGAGATAATCCATCCACCTCACAGGTGTGGCATATCAAGATGCTGATTAGACAGCATGATTATTGCACAGGTGTGCCTTAGGCTGGCCACAATAAAAGGCCACTCTAAAATGAGCAGTTTTACTGTATTGGGGGTCTGGGGGGGCCCGAAAACCAGTCAGTATCTGGTGTGAACACCATTTGCCTCACGCAGTGCAATACATCTCCTTTGCATAGAGTTGATCAGGTTTTTGATTGTGGCCTGTGGAATGTTGGTCTACTCCTCTTCAATGGCTGTGCGAAGTTGCTGGATATTGGCAGGAACTGGAACACGCTGTCGTATACGCCTATCCAGAGCATCCCAAACATGCTCAATGGGTGACATGTCCGGTGAGTATGCTGGCCATGCAAGAAATGGGATGTTTTCAGCTTCCAGGAATTGTGTACAGATCCTTGCAACATGGGGCCGTGCATTATCATGCTGCAACATGAGGTGAAGGTCGTGGATGAATGGCACAACAATGGTCACGGTATCTCTGTGCATTCAAAAAAGCCAGCAATAAAATGCACCTGTGTTCGTTGTCCATAACATACGCCTGCCCATACCATAACCCCAACGCCACCATGGGCCACTCGATCCACAACGTTGACATCAGCAAACCGCTCACCCACACGACGCCATACACGCTGTCTGCCATCTGCCCTGTACAGTGAAAACCAGGATTCATCCATGAAGAGAACACCTCTCCAAAGTGCCAGACGCCATCGAATGTGAGCATTTGCCCACTCAAGTCGGTTACGACGACAAACTGCAATCAGGTCGAGACCCCGATGAGGACAACGAGCATGCAGATGAGCTTCCCTGAGATGGTTTCTGACAGTTTATGCAGAAATTCTTTGGTTATGCAAACCGATTGTTGCAGCAGCTGTCCGGATGGCTGGACAGATCTCAGACGATCTTGGAGGTGAAGATGCTGGATGTGGAGGTCCTGGGCTGGTGTGGTTACACGTGGTCTGCGGTTGTGAGGCCGGTTGGATGTACTGCCAAATTCTCTGAAACGCCTTTGGAGACGGCTTATGGTAGAGAAATTAACATTCAATTCACGGGCAACAGCTCTGGTGGACATTCCTGCAGTCAGCATGCCAATTGCACTCTCCCTCAAAACTTGCGACATTGTGGCATTGTGCTGTGTGATAAAACTTCACATTTTAGAGTGGCCTTTTATTGTGGCGAGCCTTAGGCACACCTGTGCAATAATCATGCTCAGCATCTTGATATGCCACACCTGTGAGGTGGATTGATTGTCTCGGCAAAGGAGAAGTGCTCACTAACACAGATTTAGACAGATTTGTGAACAATATTTGAGAGAAATAGGCCTTTTGTGTACATAGAAATAGTCTTAGATCTTTGAGTTCAGCTCATGAAAAATGGGGGCAAAAAAAGTGTTGCATTTATAATTTTGTTGCAGTGTGGATATACAGTGGGTACGGAAAGTATCAGACCCCTTAAATTTTTCACTCTTTGTTATATTGCAGCCATTTGCTAAAATCATTAAGTAATTTTTTTTTCCTCATTTAATGTACAAACAGCACACCATATTGACAGAAAAACACAGAATTGTTGACATTTTTGCAGATTATTAAAAAAGAAAAACTGAAATAACACATGGTCCTAAGTATTCAGACCCTTGGCTGTGACACTCATATATTTAACTCAAGTGCTGTCCATTTCTTCTGATCATCCTTGAGAAGGTTCTAAACCTTCATTTGAGTCCAGCTGTGTTTGAGTATACTGATTGGACTTGATTAGGAAAGCAACACACTTGTCTATATAAGATCTTACAGCTCACAGGGCATGTCAGAGCAAATGAGAATCATGAAGTCAAAGGAACTGCCTGAAGAGCTCAGAGGCAGAATTGTGGCAAGGCACAGATATGGCCAAGGTTACAAAAAAAAATTTCTGCTGCACTTAAGGTCCTAAGAGCACAGTGGCCTCCATAATCCTTAAATGGAAGACGTTGGGATGACCAGAACCCTTCCTAGAGCTGGCCGTCGGCCAAACTGAGCTATCAGGGGAGAAAAGCCTTGGTGAGAGAGGTAAAGAAGAACCCAAAAGATCACTGTGGCTGAGCTCCAGAGATGCAGTCGGGAGAGGGGAGGAAGTTGTAGAAAGTCAACCATCACTGCAGCCCTCCACCAGTCGGGGCTTTATGGAAGAGTGGCCCGACGGAAGCCTCTCCTCAGTGCAAGACACATGAAAGCCCGGCCCGCATGGAGTTTGCTAAAAAACACCTGATGGTGAGAAATAAGATTCTCTGGTTGGATGAGGCCAAGATAGAACTTTTTGTCCTTAATTCTAAGCGGTATGTGTGTAGAAAACCAGGTACTGCTCATCACCTGTCCAATACAGTCCAACAGTTGAAGCAGGGTGGGGGCAGCATCATGCTGTGGGGGTGTTTTCAGCTGCAGGGAAAGGAAGACTGGTTGCAATCGAGGGAAAGATGAATGCGGCCAAGTTCAGGGATATCCTGGACGAAAACCTTCTCCAGAGTGCTCAGGACATCAGAAGGGCCGAAGGTTTCCTTCCAACAAGACAATGACCCTAAGCACACAGCTAAAATACCGAAGGAGTGGCTTCACAACAACTCTGTGACTGTCTTGAATGGCCCAGCCAGAGCCCTGACTTAAACCCAATGAGCATCTCTGGAGAGACCTAAAAAAATGGCTGTCCACCAACGTTTACAATCCAAACTGACAGAACTGGAGAGGATCTGCAAAAAGGAATGGCAGAGGATCCCCAAATCCAAAAATCCAAAAAAGGTGTGAAAAACTTGTTGCATCTTTCCAAAAAAGACTCATGGCTGTATTAGATCAAAAGGGTACTTCTACTAAATACTGAGCAAAGGGTCTGATTACTTAGGACCATGTGATATTTCAGTATTTTTTTTAATAAATCTGCAAAAAAATGTCAACAATTCTGTGTTTTAATTCTGTCAATATGGGGTGCTGTGTGTAAAAAAAATTAACTTAAATGATTTTAGCAAATGGCTGACATATAACAAAGAATGTGAAAAAATTTAAGGGCGGTCTGGAATACTTTCAGTACCCTGTATATATAATATAATAAATAACCTGGGTAGTAGTCTGGATTATGTAATCAGATTCCAAATGTTATGTAGGCTACTTGTAATCAGATTAAATTAAATTTTAAAATACTCAGATTCAGACTACAGTTACTTTTTTATTGAACACATGATTACATATTATTCACATAATAGCAACAAATTATTCATAATTTATTGATTCTCCATAATTCCTCTTTTTCATCTTTGAAATGTTCCTTTCTAAAATATCCTACCGATTATATACATTCAGAAAGTCTTCCAGTTCTGTGGACATTCATACAAATGCATCAATGTTCAGGTGGCTGCACAGCATTTGACCACTGGATTTACAAAAATCTTATCAGGTTTTTCAACATTGCATCAACTACTGATGCACATTATTTTTTATTTGAATTATCACTCAGTAGATTATTTGACCATGTATTACTTTTATTGGACTTTTTTCTTTCAAACACATTAAAATGCAAAAAATTCAGTTGAGTTCTTATTTACTTTAATAGCTTACTTATATAAACTGTTTTTTTTTGTCAGCAGAAGCTCTTTACCTAATTATTTACTGGAAGTCCCCCCAGGATTTTAAGGTAATAATTAACAATTAATAAAACCAATGATTGTCCATTAAAAATACAAACCCCAGTTTGGTAAACCTTGACGTAATGTAATGTTTAACCCTCGTCTACAGCATAGCGTTGTCCTCAGGCAACAAAAAGTTTTTCTTATGCCCCAATGTTCAGTACATGTTTTTTAAATGATTGCAACCAATTAAAATGTTTGAAAAGTATCAAAGAACAGTCCAATAAGGTGTGGGAGTCACTATCAAGCACCATTTGAAGACAGGACTTCCTTTTCTGACACATGGTCACAGGAGCACATGGTGTGAGAAGGCGGCAAGATTATTTGCTTTAGTAATCTTATTTAAAATGACATGAACTGTACATAAAAATGTGTGTGTGTGAAGGTGTAGAGAAGACTTTTGTCAGGTTTTATGACTTTTTTATTTTGCATGTTCAGAAATGCAGTTTTACTTTTTGTTGCCTCAGGGGTCCACTGCTCCCATCCCCAACCAGGATTTCCCATTGACAATACATACGGGCAAATCCTGTGTGACAAAAAGGGAAGATGCAAGGTTCCTGGGTGCACAGGAACACCCAAAGTGATGTGCAAAAATTGCACATCTAGCCAGCTCTGTGTTTTTATATATGTGTGTGTGTGACCCTGGACCACAAAACCAGTCTTAAGTAGCACAGGTATATTTGTAGCAATAGCCAAAAATACATTTTATGGGTCAAAATTATTGATTTTTCTTTATGCCAAAAATCATTAGGATAGAAGTAAAGATTCATGTTCGTGAAGAATTATTTAGTACATTTCATATACTTAAATATAGTAAAAATTCATTTTGATAGTAATATGCATGATAAGGACTTCATTTGGACAACTGTTAAAGGTGATTTCTCAATATTTGATTTTTTTTTGCAACCGCAGATCGAGATTTTCAAATAGTTGTATCTTGACCAAATATTGTCCTATCCTAACAAACCATAAATCAACGGAAAGCTAATGTATTCAGCTTTTGGATGATGTATAAATCTTATGGCTGGTTTTGTGGCCAAGGGTCTCTCTCTCTCTTCGCTCAACAACACCACCCCACATATAATATATATTACATTAAGGATGCAAGAAATACTGAATATGAGCCACAGCTGTATGTTGCTTGTGTTTGGGGAAAATATGCACAATTATCATGATCCAAGTAAAGTTTAAATAGTTTCCATTACAAAACACTTTCTCAATGGATTTTAGGGTGTGTGTGTGTGTGTATAAATATATATATTGTATATATAAGCCATAAGCTGTATTACTTGACATGTATTCTTATAATATATTATGTAATTTATGTAATGTCATAATAATATAATTATATGTTGATAGTTAAGTGACAGTATGTGATTTGAAGTAACTTTATTTACAAAACATAAGATGTGTAAATCATTCATATATCCATTTGTACGTAAATTGCCCCACTGAACTGAATAGTTCGGTATCATTTAAACAGAAAATTAAATGAATATGGCTCATTAGTAAAGTGACAGTATATTTATAATGACAGGAAAATGCATGGATCATCACCAAACTGCTCATGGATCGTTGGAAGAAGTCGCTCTTGCAGGACATTTTGATACCATTCTTTATTCCTGGCAGTGTTTTTGGGCAGAATTATGAGAGAGCCCACTTCCTTGGTTGAAAAGCAACCCCACACATGGATGGTCTCAGGATGCTTCACTGTTGGCACAATACAGGACTCATGGTAGCATTTCCCCTTTTGATGAGAACGATTTAGATATGTCCCAAATAGTCGGAAGTGAGCTTCATCAGAGAAAATAACTTTTCACCAGTCTTCTGCTGTCCAATCCTTGTACTTCCTGCAGAATTTCAGTCTGTCCTTGACGTTTTTCTTGGAGAGAAGTGGCTTCTTTGCTGCCTTTCTTGACACCAGGCCGTTGTCCAAAAGTCTTGGACTCACTGTGCGTGCAGATGCTCTCACACAAACCTGCTGCCATTCCTGAGCAAGCTCTGCACTGCTGGCTACGAGAATACATTTTTGTACGCAAAGAAAACAAAAATAATGACTTTATTCAACAATTTGTCTCCTCCACGTCACCCTGGTGCCATTTTGGAGAATATCCACTGAACGTAAACAGCGTATGCTATTCGTGTCCATGCGGTACGCGGGCTGAGCAGAGGAGCGAATTGTGCATAAGTCGTTATTTGTGTGATGTCTTGTGTACAAAAGATTCTCGTAGCTTCTTAAAAATTACAGTTGAGCCCCTGATGTCCACTGGATTATTTTAACGATATCTTGATACGTTTCGGACTTTGATCGTGGTAATTAATGCTGTCTATGGGAGGGTCAGAGAGGTCTCAGAATTCATCAAAAATATCTTAATTGGTGTTCCGAAGATGAACGGAGGTCTCGGGTTTAGAATAGAACGACTGAGGTGTGAAAATCATGACAAAATATCCATTTTTGGGTGTGGTAACTAACCCTTTTACGTACTTACCTTGCTTTTCCGCACAAGTTCTCAAATGCAACAGACGGGCGGGCCGCTCTTCGGCGCCATTCCAGGACGCGGAGCTAGTTTTTGCGGTTGGACGATCGCTCAGCTATCCTTACAGCGGAGACGCCTAGTGGTCAGGCAGCGTGAGAGCGACTGGCACCAAGTGTGAGGGGTTAAGATCAGGCGCTATGATGATGGCTTTCCTAAAGACAAAAGTAGAAAAACTAATCAATAATTTTTTAAATTATTTTTATTTTATGCACAATATTTAAAAATAATACTATTATTGTTTAATACATCAGTATACGTTGGAATCAACATTAGCCAAGCTTAATAAGTGATGAAAAAATTATTACCGTTACCTTTTGCAAACTACTGCAGTTAAATGATACACAATACAACATTCAAGTTTACAGTATACCTTTCTATAACGTGTTACTCACTGCGTTTGTCAGCTGACAAGATAGCTAAACAACTAATGTGAACTCATACTTAATTATAGGCCACTTAGCAATAGAAAGGAAATAAAACTTGCCTTTTTTTCACTACACACGAACCAAAACGCTAGGTGCATATGCAAACAATCAGGGATGGGCAGTATTTCAGATACATGTATTTAAAATAAGTATTTGAAATACAAAATACTATTTCGTATTTTGTATTTTAAAGCCTTTTTTAATCTAAAGTAATTTGTATTTAATTATATTTAGAATTAGTATTTTTGTATTTTCAAAATACATAAAATACTTTGTGCCAGTCAACCTCTTTATCAGTGTGCTGATTTAGTTCAGACACACCCCCTCTCCCAACCCCAACATTCATCACTTGAGCTGCAGCTGTACAACTCCATTCAGCATTGGGTGAGTGACTTTTTTGTAATAAGATTAGGTGACGATGTCATGGTCAATTGTACATGCTGATTAAAGTTAAAATAGTGCATCATTCAGATTTCAGCCTTCAGTTAACATGAAAGAATAAAAGAGCACTGACAAAGGGAAAAATAGCGTTAGCCAATCAGTTTTAATAGTTAATCGGTTGTTGTTTTTTTATCAACTAGCTTGTCAAATGTGTTTAAAGCATTACTGCATGTTAGGGCTGGGTGACATGACAATACATATCGTGGCGATGATATAAAGTGTGAATCAACGGTCATTTTTTAGAAATTGTTTACATAGATAGGCCTGTTGGGGAAAGCAAATACAGTTGTGTGAAAAAGTGTTGGCCCCCTTTCTGTTTTTTTTATTTTTTTGCATATTTGTCACACTTAAAAGATTCAGATCATCAAACAAATTTTAATATTAAACAAAAATAATGCAAGTAAATACAAAATGCAGTTTTAAAATGATTATTATTTTATTAAGGAAAAAAGCTGTCCAAACCTACCTGACCCTACGTGAAAAATTAATTGCCCCCTAAACCTAATAACTGGTTGTGCCACGCTTTGCAGC
>JADLZN010008555.1:0-203388 GCA_018155175.1 Sinocyclocheilus anophthalmus | reverse complement strand
AGCACAAAGCGATCATTCTTCAGAACCATCATCGCACATACCTGACGGGAGAGAGGTTCCTGATGCAGCTCTTCAGGGCGTAAGCTAAATTAATATTAGCATTAGTCTTTCGGTGAAACCTTCCCGTCCTCAGGCAGCAAAGGCCAGTACATGACGGGGTTAAAAACCCTCTCTTCCTATTCCAACCTTGCACCACTATAATTACTAAAGGAGTGACTGCACAAATGGAGCGAGAATGTGGTGTGAGAAAATATACGGCATATAAAAAAGTCTAAGTTCTTATCTTAATATACCGACTCCACTAGCTTAATTCGTCAGACTGGACTTGCTGAGGAGGAGAGAAAAACAAGTTACTGGTTGCCAGTGTTAATAGGGACATCTTTTAAGTCTTGGAGATAGTTCACGAGGGTTATGGTTGGGAGGAGATGGGGTACGTTGGTCGTTCAAACGTTTGGCGACAACGCCAATGTGAGTTGCGTTCCTCGCAAGTGGTATTCCTGCTAAGAGCCACTAATTAGCGCCTTATCACCCGCCAAATAGCTGTGTGCCACAGACAGAACCGGCCAGTTAGAGTATTTATAGTGTTGGTCCTGTGACTGAACATTAAGAGTCTTCAGAAAGTGTTCAGCCTGTGCCATGTTTTGTGGGGTGATGAGAATTGTGGTGCACATTGTGATAGTTTAGATCCCTGAAAACCCCTTAGCCAAAATAATTTACCAGATTGAATGTCTCAGTCAAAAGCATTTGTGGAATAATGTTGATTATTTAAAAAAAATAATTAAAAAAATTAAATCATTCCTTCATTATCTTATTAAAAAAAAATAAATGAATAAATAAACAATTACAGTGAGGCACTTAGAACGGAGTTAAATATGGCCACCAGAAATGTGAAGCTATATATATATACAGTGGGGAAAAAAAGTATTTATTCAGCCACCAATTGTGCAAGTTCTCCACTTAAAAAGATGAGAGAGGCCTGTATTTTCATCATAGGTATACCTCAACTTGAGAGACAAAATGAGAAAAAAAATCCAGGAAATCACATTGTAGGATTTTTAAAGAATTTATTTGCAAATTATGGTGGAAAATAAGTATTTGGTCAATTACAAAATTTCATCTCAATACTTTGTTATATACCCTTTGTTGTCACTGCCAATGTGCCCACTTATTTCTGGGTGGTGGGGGGGAGGGAGTTCTTCACAAGGTTTTCACACACTGTTGCTGGTATTGTGGCCCATTCCTCCATGCAGATCTCCTCTAGAGCAGTAATGTTTTGGGGCTGTCGCTGGGCAACACGGATTTTCAACTCCCTCCAAAGATTTTCTATGGGCTTGAGATCTGGAGACTGGCTAGGCCACTCCAGGACCTTGAAATGCTTCTTATGAAGCCACTCCTTCGTTGCCCGGGTGGTGTGTTTGGGATCATTGTCATGCTGAAAGACCCAGCCACGTTTCATCTTCAATGCCCTTGCTGATGGAAGGAGGTTTTCACTCAAAATCTCACGATACATGGCCCCATTCATTCTTTCGTTTACACGGATCAGTTTTCCTGGTCCCTTTGCAGAAAAACAGCTCCAAAGCATGATGTTTCCACACCCATGCTTCACAGTAGGTATGGTGTTCTTTGGATGCAACTCAGCATTCTTTCTCCTTAAGTTGAGTTTTTACCAAAAAGTTCTATTTTGGTTTCATCTGACCATATGACATTCTCCCAATCCTCTTCTGGATCATCCAAATGCTCTCTAGCAAACTTCAGACGGGCCTGGACATGTACTGGCTTAAGCAGGGGGACACGTCTGGCACTGCAGGATTTGAGTCCCTGGCGGCGCAGTGTGTTACTAATGGTAGCCTTTGTTACTTTGGTCCCAACTCTCTGCAGGTCATTCACTAGGTCCCCCCCCGTGTGGTTCTGGGATTTTTGCTCAGTTCTTGTGATCATTTTGGCCCCATGGGGTGATATCTTGCGTGGAGCCCCAGATCGAGGAGATTATCAGTGGTCTTGTATGTCTTCCATTTTCTAATAATTGCTCCACAGTTGATTTCTTCACACCAAGCTGCTTGATTCAGTCTTCCCAGCCTGGTGCAGTTCTACAATTTTGTTTCTGGTGTCCTTTAATGGCTCTTTGGTCTTGGCCATGGTGGAGTTTGGAGTGTGACGGTTTGAGGTTGTGGACAGATGTCTTTTACACTGATAACAAGTTCAAACAGATGCCAATAATACAGGTAACCAGTGGAGGACAGAGCAGCCTCTTAAAGAAGAAGTTACAGGTATGTGAGAGCCAGAAATCTTGCTTGTTTGTTATTTTTGTAGGTGACGAAATACTTATTTTACCGAGGAATTTAACAAATTAATTCTTTAAAAATCATACAATGGGATTTTCTGGACTTTTTTTTCTCATTTTGTCTCTCATAGTTGGTATACCTATGATGAAAATTACAGTCCTCTCTCATCTTTTTAAGTGTGAGAACTTGTACAATTGGTGGGGGCTGGGGGGGGACTAAATACTTTTTGCCCCACTGTATATATATATATATATATATATATATTATATATCTATATAAAGGCATTACGTTATCATGACAATTCAGTAAAATTGATAGAATTTTATACAGAAAAGGTTAGCTAGCAATTTTTTACATAAAAATCATGTTGACATGCACATTGTTTACATCTTGTGGCTATATACATTTGATACAGTGAGAATGTTTATAGATTGGCCACTTCCATAATTGCATCACTGTAGCTCAGACTTTGCTTTTTTAAGAAAAGGAGAGAACAGTCAAAATTATTATTTTTTGTGGTAATCAATATTATGCCACAAGTCCCGTTGATTGAGCTTAACTTGTATTAAACCTGGAATATCCCTTTAAAAACAATGAGTGAAAACATGTTTAAAGGTACTGTTGCATTATTGCTACAGGCGAGACAATGAAGTGCTCTGCCATATTCAAATGTACAGAAAAAAACAAAACCATCTTCACTGGAAGACAACATAATTAAAAGAAGATTTCGGTCAAGTACTCAACAAATTCAAGGATCTTATTCTTCTCAATCTCTAATGAGAATCGCTGTTTTAGGGGAGAGCAGATTTGCTTTGACCTCCCTTCACCTCTCAGCATTTGCTCTACACCAGAGCCAATTAAAATCACACCAAAGACACACTTTCTCATAGCACCTTCCCCCTTAGCAACAATTACTTCCTGAAAGTAAATAATACAACTCTGTTCACACCCCGAAGCATGGCCAAACAAATGTTCCTCTGTCTGGCCAACTATTTAGCTCATGGTAGAGTTTTTTTTTTTTTCTAAACGCGCTGACTAACTAAGCTTAAGATCTCGCACACACAGTCTGTCTAATTTGCAGCACTATGAATTACATTGGTGACATAATGAGACCAGCTGCGTCTCTGTCAGTCCAGAATGTCCACAAACACCCAGTCCAAAGCCATTGCTGGACCAATACTGAAGAGATTAAATGAGGAAGAATTTCGAAAGAAGAAAAATAACTGAGAAACGCTCTGCTTCGGTTGACAAAGGAGGTGAAAAAAGTGTCAAATGTGTGAGGGCAAATCTCTTAAGATTAATTTGAAGCTTGCTGGATTGTGATTTCATTTTTTAAATTAATTTTAGAATTATTTTAACTGCTTTGTTAATGCATTCCTAAAGGGATTGAGCTGCTAGCTAGTTTTTTTTCTCTTTTCTTCCTTTTTTTTCCAAGCAGTGAACAAAAGCTCTACACATCTCTCTTGACATTCACACAACTCTAAATTTGCCGGTGTCGGCGTGCAATCGTTCATGTCGAGTGAAATTTGTCTTGCAAGAACACCGTGTTACTTGGAGATGATTTCTGTGTTCGGGTGAGACAACTTGACAGAAAATCTTTGAGATTTCGGGAATAATAATGATGGAAGCAGAATTAAGTGAGGGGTGTTGGAGACTACATCCCAGCACTTTGAGATACTTTTAACATATAAATTGCTCTTCATCCATCCACCCGCTCTGTTAAATCCATCAAAGCTGCCTGCAAAATGACACTGAGTTTGTGAAGACATAAAAAAAGAGAAAAAAAAAATCAAAGAAACCACAATTTTACAATCACCTCCACTTTTTAAAGGATTCATCCAGAAGGTGCAGCACCCTGCAGTGGTCCGAGTCATTGTTGTTTGAGAGGTGATATTATAGCAGATGAGAAATATCGCCACTCAAAGTCAGCGTAAAAGCATTTTTCAGGGTTTAAGCCCATCATGTGTCTGTGTTAGTGACGATATAGGGGTAGAAGCCGTAGGACCAATAGGCTGATCCTCTTTCCCTCTAATGTGTTTTGAAAGGGCAGTTGAGCTCCATGCTGCAATGAGAGTGACATTTAGTTTCAGCCCCTCAGACACATGTTTTTGTCAGATGGCCCACACAGCGAAGCTCCTGAAAAACTAGACCATGCTGCTAAAGGTATAAAAATCCAAATAAAACAGACTGGATGTTTTTAAGGTGCTTCTGAAGCCAGCTCTCTGGATTTGTGGAGCCTGGAAATTAAAATAAAAATGCAATAATCATGAAAAGGACCCCCCACAAGTATAACAATTATTTCACAAAAGCATACATAAGACCACTGTAAACGTGAAGAGCTTTTGTAAGAGACATTAAAAAGCAATCATATAAACTTTTATCTTAATTCATTTCATTTTTAACACTATTTTTCACACATCCACACACCTACAATGATTTTTATGTTGTCAAAAATGTTGTAAAATATAGAATATTGTAAAACATACAATGATTTTTATATTACAGAAAATATACTCTATCCCCTACGCCTAAATCTACGTCCTCCCCAGAAAACATCCTGTGTTTGAACATTATATATGATATATATATATATATAATAATATAATACTAAATATATAGTATATATATATATATATAATATAATAAGTTTTCATACAATAAATTAACTAAATTAACAGTTAAAGATAACTATCTGCAGGTCATTTTTATTATTGCGCCATTTCATTTATTATACTTTATACTTTTTGATAGATATAATAACATATAGTATGATTTCATTACAATTTCAGGTTTTACAAAAAATAGGCGCTTGTGAGGACACACCCCACACACACAGTTATTTTATTTGATATTTAATTAAAAAATTTTTACATTTTATTTTATTTTATTTTTCAGTCCTTCTTTTCCATGAATTGACAATGATGGTGATCTACAGGCATGGTGAAATTATGGCAAAATTATCTCTAAAGAAAATAAAAAAAAAAAAATCTCTATGAAATCAGAATTAAGGCAAAAATATAATTAAATGCATATAAAACTATAATTAAAAATTCTTGTGTTCAAGTCTTCTCAAATAATTAAAAAATATAAATTAAAAAAGCGTGTTTACACGTTGACTGATAACTATATGATATCTTTGTGTGAGAATAGATCGGCAAATTTATTTGCACAATATTTCATGTTTTCTCTCTCTCTCTCTCGAAAAATCTCTCTCTCTCTCTCTGTGTGTGTGATGTATGCTTTTATATATTAGGAATTAATTGCAGAATTGGCTTTTATTTCATGTCAATTTGTAAGAATGTCGGCAGGTTGTTTCCATTCATTTACAATGAATGGTCACTGAAATGACTCGCTAGGTGTCAAAAAGTATGGCATAATCACTATAAACATTTTTATTACAATGAAATATTGTTGGCAAAGTGTAGGGCTGAGGCTGTATAATAGCTTTGTGTGTGAACAGACCAAAATTAAAGTACTTTTTTTAAAAAATGTCGTATCAATTTTCTACGTGAACTAGTCCTTTATGTTCTCTGATTGTCACTGTTGATTGTCGTTTGTTTAAAAAAAAAAAAAAAAAAAAATGAGGCATCAAGCTAGTATGAGGTGTAATGAGTTCACCTTACATGAGCAATGTCATGATGTTTGTGTAAACAGTGAAAAAAATTGACCCTCGTTTTGCCCTGTTGCAATGCTCGCTGTGAGTGCATATTGTATATGAATCTTAAGTTATAATGTGCTCATTAATTATGGCCCAGCCCTGGGTGTTAGCCTGCTTCAGCTATGAGTTAAAGACAAGACGTCACCTTCCATGGAGGGTAAACCAAAGAAAAAAACACACATGGTTTTAAAATGGGATAAAGGAATGATCTTAGAGCATCACATTACCAGCATATAGCGATTTCCCATCCAGGCCTGTCCTGCATGATGTACGTAACACGGCCGTATCTTCCCCCAGCAGAGCTCTGATTGTTTTGATACTTTTATTAACGTGTCCTCAATCATAAATCACCAGCAGGGGCTCTCTGCATCAGATTACAGGTGAAAGACAAAGTTCTCTTCTCTGGCTCATATGCAGCCATGCCTAACCCACAACACCCATGAGGTGACTTGGTAATATTTAATGCACAAATATGCAGTGAAAAACTGTATTGAATTGTAATCCATCAAGTTTTTTTTATTTAGATACAAATATATAAAAATGTGCTGAGCTGAGGAGGATTTTTGGGCATTTTTTTTTTTTTTTTGTTTTACTTTTTTTTATTTTTTTTTTTTTTGCTGCAATGATTCAATGACATGCTTGCCCTCTGAGCTTCATCTGTTTTTATCAAACTCGGAGACAAAACCAAGGGGACAGGCTGCAAGGACTTTCTGCAACATCAGGCCTCAGTGTCATATTGCTTTAAATGACCTCTACGGACATCAGCCCCTGTTACTGCGGATCTCCTGATGGTATCTGGGCAAGCAGCGCATCATTTTAGAACTGTTTAAATCGCAATGGCGCATCTATTTACATCACAATAAACTACATTGTGCTCGTTGATTTCATGCCGGTGAGCAATGAGAGGTCAGGTACTAAATGTAGATTTGGAGGTGGTGGACGTGGGCCTATAATCTGAATCTCTGGTTATTTTGTACTTCTTTGGTAAAAATACTTTTTATATATTAGTTTTATTATTTAATTTTTTACAATTTAAATTATTTCAAATTGTAATTTTATTTACAATATTATGTTTTAACTGTATTTTTAATCCAAATCATTAATGTAGCAATGTTGCACATCAGAGACTTATTTCAAAAACATTAAAAAATGCTAATTCATGTATACTATAAATATTTTTGTGAAAAAAAAAAAATATATACACCCACACACTACACACACACAGCGCATTCTGCGCTTCATATTACATCAGTCAATCCAATAAATTACGAATCTGACCACATATTTCACAGTGCTCAGATGCAATCTGTAATTCCTTTAACATTGGGCCATGCAGACATGCTATTATTGTAGTGATAGAATGGCCACACAACCTCATATGCCTCTGTACTCAAACATACCCCGGGTAATTTGTTTAATTTACTCATACAGGACAGAGGGCTGAGAACAGACTGCTGGAAATATCACATTGTCTTCCATTTGCATATATCACGCAGCAATATGCCATGCACGTCACAGTAAAAGGTCAATAATGATGATTTTGTGGCCACTCATACATGCACACATTAACAGAGATAATGATACACATTTAACTCTATTACAGTAAATAGTTTTGGATGCAGCCAGTTAAGCAGTGATCGCTGCTTCGACTTGTAGTGCTGGATTTTTTTTTGTTTGGTTTATTTATAGAGAGCACTTCGAAAATTGCAGATATATTTTTGCTATAAAAAAACAAATCTTCTAAAGCTTTAAAAATATTTCTAATATCACCATATTTTGGTAATAGCTTGCATGTATTGTATTTTTGACTGAGGCAAGATATGGTTTATATATAATAAAAACCTATAATGTATATATTATTAAATTATATGTTTATAAATTATTATTATTATTATTATATTACTTTCAAAAATAAAACCCCCCTCTTCGAACCCTCTCTGCCCTGAGAAATATTCATCACACTAAAAAATGAGAACTAGGCCTGGTTCTTCTCTATAAGGACTGTATTGATAAGATGTGTTCATTTGTCATGCGCCAATAAGACCCTATCATTCATCATCCTGTGAAACTTAATTATCCAAACCTTTTTGGTGTGAAATGACATTGTAAACAGAGGGCATAAACAGACTTTCTTTTTTAAAATATAAACCATTGTGTTGGTTTTACGGATACCTTAGCAGATCTTTCATCCTTCCTACTTTGTTTTTCAGAGATCTGGGGAGCTTGTCTGAGAGGATCTTCAAACACGTCAAACAGAATGATGGGATGCTCTTTAGAAAATCACTCACTTTATTTTAGTACTGAGAGGTTTTTTTGCTGTCAAGCCAAGCGGCAGGTCATTTGACTGAGATAGCCACAGGGTTTTACACATCAAATGCAAATGCTATCTGGCTTTTGTTTAATCCGCCTCATCAGGTAGCTGAGCACAGTGCAGATCAAAACAGCCCCACTGCCCTGGACATTTGGCACCGAGGACCCCTCTGCCAAATCTGCACTGGAGCTTCAAAGCGACCTGCTATGTCACCTGTGGTTTAAACAGTGTGTTTGTCCACCTGGACCTCACATGCTGTGCCAAGGTGGCCCTATCTGTTTATCACTGATAAACCCAGCTAGTTAGTCTTAAAAGACTAAAGTTTGCCCACTGCTAAGAGCGAAGTTACTTTGAGTAGTTTAGCTTTTTCCATATCATTGATCTTCTTTTAAAAAACAAATCAGGCTTCAGTAATTGTTGATGATTCTGTTTTATGATGCCATGTTTTATTATCAGACATTAAATAGATGTAAGTGACTCATCTGAATCCTAAAAGTAGTCTAAAAGGTTTTACAACCTATTTACTTCATAAGGAAACAGGAAAGTATAAAAACAATGTCTTTCTCTTTTCACATGTGAGAAGACTCTCAGTACCTGTGCCGATACCTGATAGCTGTGTGTCATACAAAACTGCTTCATATTTCTATTTACCAAAGTGTGACACTATATCAAGGAGTTGAGAGTGGTTTGTTAAATAGTCTCTTGGGAAATATTAATAGTCCGACATAAATTTGAAAGGTGAGCCAAGATGGAAGCAGCAAAACAGCATCAAGTCTAATAGGACTAAGCATTTTTCTGAAAAAGCTTAGATGCTTGAATGAATTGCTTGCCATTCTGGCTGTAAAAAATACTATTAATACAAAAAGTTATTAGTACAGTACTTCAGTATATTTTTTTGTGTTCATAGTGTTAATTTTAGTTTTAGTAATTTTGGTATTTTCTGCAGCTTAGTTTAGTTGTGAGGTTGAAAAAATCTTAACATTTCATGCAATTTCACATATTTTATTTTATTTTATTATTATTTAATTACGGAAACAATTTTAATGGTTTTTAGTTAAGATAACAACAGGGTGGAGACGTATGTTTTGTGTTTTAAAATTTGCTTGAATTTTTCGTGGGCCCTAAACTCTATGCCATGGGTAAGGGTTAGGGTTGTGATTTACATGAATCACAAGCATGTTCAATGGGTTGGACAACTTTATAACCAACGGCAAATTGTTCGGCTGACTTGGCATTGAAAAAACGTCTTTGCAAAGAATTTCCAGTAGACTAAAAACTCCAGAGAATGTAGGTTGTGAAAATGAAGCGTCACTTCCGGTTGAACCTAAAAATTCTACAATCTTTTGATCAGACTGTAAATCTATCCCACACAGCCTTGTTTTCATTTGAAAATTTAAATATGGAGTTTACCCTGTTTTGGTTTATTGCTTTATAATTAATGTTGTGGCTTCTTTGTGTATCTGTGCCCTCTTTGGGCTCCTCAAATAGTCCACCAAACAGTCTAGCCTTTTAGTTTAGTCTCTAAATGGGCTAGTGCACTGATTTATTAAATTATTTGTCTTGGCATCACAGCAGGTCACAATGAGCTCCCTCTCAGCAGACAGGAAGCCCCCTCTGGAGGGAAATGTTAAATTTGTACTATGGTGTCCAGATTCGGCTTCATCAAGATTGGACGACGCCTGGCGCGTGTGCCCGCCCCGCGGCCGGAGGGTTCGCTCGACAGGAGTCGACTGCTGGTGGAGTTGGTGGTGTCATAACGTGTACTCCTTCGCCGTCTAAAAGTATGGAGTAGCTGTGCTTGTGCAAGGGCATTTCAGGAAGGCACCATACGTGGTGCTCAGGACGGACAAAAGGGTGGACTCTACTTGTACAACTGAAACTCACCACAATCCAGATCGCTCAGCTCTCCAATTGTTTCTCAACCCCCGGCTAACAACACCCTGATTCTGGGACAAAGGAAGGATCTCGGACTCCCCAGGGTTCCTTATCCCCGCTGACGGCAACTCTAGGGGCTCTCCAGATAGACTTTGGGAGGCCCCTTACGAATGGGGGGGGCGGGGGGGGGGGGGGGGGGGGGGGGCCATCGCTGTAATAGGCAGGCAGGGACTCAAGGGGAAGCTGAGCGCAGGACTACAGAACATCTCACCCTTCTGCTCCTGGCTCCCCATTTTATAAAAAAGACGGCAATTGGTTTAACGAAGAGGGCTTAGGAAGGTCGGCAAATGTTTATTATGGGGGGAGTATCTGAATAGACGGGGCTAAATGGAGCTCTCCTTTGGATGACGCCAAGCCCAGCTATATACACGCTAAGTCACTGGGCTTCGCCATTAATAAAGTGGGGGGGTGGGGGGGGGGGGGGGGGGTTTATTTAACCGGCTTTTGATGGTGGTAGTTTTGGTGATATTTCAAAAACCACAAAAACCCCACAAGTCAGAACGCCGAACTCAAATTCGTCTTGATAACCGAGTTCGGTCTCACAGTGTGGATGCCCTCAATAAACCTACAGATGAGCCCCCACCAACATCACCAACGATAAACCCCTATGCTTCTATTACTCAAGCTACAGTGCTCAAACTCAGCTCACCGAAACCATCAACCGGCAGTCTAGGACGAGACTCCACCTCTGTGGATAAAGTGGCCGCTATCCCCAAATCCAAACCCCTCACCTTCAGCCAATCTCCAAAGCTGTTTGTGCCCAAAGAAGCACCACCTGCTCTACCAAAGAAACCAGTGAGTCCTCAAGATATTGTTCTTCTTCTTGCATAAAGTTGGCACACCTTAAAAATCCAATCAGGAACCTTTCAATACAACCAAGTCCCCACACTACATTTTTCTTTTAAAAGTAGTCCATTTAGTTCAGATTTTCTTCACAATATGGAAGAAAAGATCTGTCACCACATTGTTTTCATTGTAACTTTAAAGGTGTTTTTTGGAAAAGCATGCTTACAAAATCTTCTTACAAATCATATTCATGCTTTTTTTCCAGCCAATTAAAAATGCTTTCTGCTTGTTAATCATTTTGTACATACGGTATTGCTGGCAATAAGATGGCAAGCATGCTTTTGGAAGGCTTTATTTTGGAGAAGATGTAGTCCGGCACTAAACATACACTTTTGGTTGGAGAACTGCCTCAAAGTTTTTTGATTGGCTCTCTGAGCACCTATTTCAGGGGCAGTTTTATGTATGGTATTTCAAAAATAACGTGCGTTTGATATGTCTTTTTTCCAGGTGACTCCTGACCTCATAAAGAGCCAGACCACGAGTGCAGAGAATGGAAATGGAGAGGATACCCAGACCAAACAAGCCATTTACAACATACTTAAAGAGGGGTATAATAATTATCTTTATTTTACAGAGCCTCAAAGTTGCCTATAAATGTATTTCACGATATGGTTGGTGAAGTACATTTATAAAGACATACAGTCACACTTTATTTTAAGGTCCAATATTAACAAACCATTAACTATGACTTTGAATTCACCAAACTCCTAATTGGCTTAGTAATAGTAAGGAGTTTTTGTTAAGTTTAGTATTGGGTCGGATTAGGATGTAGAATTGTCATCGAATTTTTGCTTTATAAGTACTAACCATCAGATATGTTAAAGGGAGGTCATATGATGTTGCCTAAAAAGAACCTATTTTGTTTATTTTGGTGTATGCAGAGTGTGTGTGCTATGCATTTTAAGGTTAAAAAACACTTATTTTCCACATAGTGTCATTAATTGTTTTCTCTCTGATGCTCTGCCTTTCGGAAACGTGTCGATTTTTACAAAGCTCATCGTTCCGAAAAAGCGAGGTGTGCTCTGATTGGCCAGCTATCCATTGCTTTGTGATTGGCTGAATACCTCATGCGTGTGATGGAAATGTTATGCCCCTGCCATACTTTTATGCCCTGTCCGGCCGGAGCGACGATACAAAAACATTAAAAACCCATTATAAACAAGGCATTCGTTGCATCCAGTGTGGACATAATTACGGATTAATGACTTATACTGTCTTTTTACACTTTGCGTTTCATCGCGCCGCGTAAACATTAAAACATGTCTGCATTTGTGATCGGAGAAACTACAAACAACAAGTGCTACTCTACTGCTTAAAACTCATGTTTGAATCATCAGTGGCACATCCTTTAAATATAAAAAACGTACCAGTCTTGCCCAAATATAAGATGACCCTGATTAAAAAAGACCCCCCCTTTTCCCCAGGATTGTACCGTTTTTTAGGAAAAAGCTTTTTAAAAACACAATCTTTCCCCCCCTTTTTTTTATTTTTTTTTTTTCTCAATTAAACACCTTTTGTCCTTCATTATTTTCATATTGCCTATTTTTGCTATTTTTTTTCATTTTTGTTTTGTGAAAGAAACACACCCCACCACCTGGTACAACTGGTAAAATGATACCAACAATTACATTACAAGAATATACCACTTAAAAAAAACAACAACAAAAAAACAGGTAGCCCATCTGAACTAGGACATTTAGGCTATCCATCTAATAATAGCCTACCAAAATCTTATTAACAGCAGAAGTTAAATCTTACCGTAGTCTTCAAATCTGGGTACTGTATTACATTTTAAAATCACAAAGGGAGTTTGGTCCCATCAGGCTAGCCGTCACAGTCCACTCATGCCCTGTAATTTTTGCCCTGCTTCTTTTGGTTTTACTCTGCCACCTATTGTTGTGGTGTATTATTGACATGTCAAAGTCTAGACCCTGAATATAAGACGACCGCCTTTTTTCAGATGTATTTCCAAGAAAAAAACACAGTCTTATATTCGGGTCAATACGGTAACTACAGACGTGTTAGTCAGAACAGCCTGATTGTAGGTCTCTACTCGTTCACCCAGTATCAGGAAACAGATCCTCCAAAAATGCGCATGCCACAAACACTTGAATATTTGGGGGTTTGGTTTCTTGGAACTGTTTTACATACACTTCACCACTGATTTGTAGTCCGTGTCCTCTTTGGCAAGGCCAAACAAATAGTTTTCACTTTGTTTCCCTCGCAAAACGCAACACAACCAGTAGCGTCTTCACTAAAACGCATGCGGCGGCGGTGACAAGCCCACAATACCGTTATAGCCTGTCCTCATTCTTTGGTGACCATTTGGGCGGCGTTATGCCATCTTCCCGCACACCTCGTGACGTAGACTGTGGGGGCCCACACTGTATTAAACTAGGCTTTTAGGAGGGTGGTGGACGAGTCTACCTTTTTATACAGAATGAGGCCTCTTTTGAGAGTGAGACATTTAGCGTTGCAACTGTTAGGGATCTTATCTATTTCTCACAAGAACAGTTATGTAACTTGTAAGAGAAGGCACACTTGAAATCCGCATCAGATGAACACCTTTACTAATAGGCTGCTACAGCCGGCAGACTTAATAGTGAGAGTTGGTCCCTATACTAATGTGTTACTAGACATACATTGTACTACTTTTTTAAAAGTCTTGGCTTGATTTCACACAACAATATTATCGATGACAGCTGTAATATTGGAGGAGTGACTCGAGAGATAAATTGAATAATATTTTGTAAGCTATTTAAACTGTAATTCTCATAGAGGCTTCAACAAATACCAACATGCTGAATACCACTCACATTTTAGCAATGCAGTAGCATTCAACCAGAATACCCTAAAAACATGCTTAAAACCACTTAAAACAGCCTTACATTTTCTTTAGAACATGCCATAGTCTAGTCTGTCTCTGGCTCATTCAATTTCCCTTCATATTTTCTAACACTAGGTCTATTGAGAGTGAGTCAGCCATCAAACACAAAGCAAGCCTCATTCATGACAGGTTCTATGGGGTGAAGGTAAGCACGCTTGTATTCAATAAATCAGTTTGCATTTCCCAGCACTGAATAGCGCTAGCACAGTGTCTGCTGAATGAGGAAGCTACATCTAGAGAGGGTGTGTGTGTGCCCATGGTTTGCATATCGGTCCCTGTTTTGCATGATTGTGAGAAAGATATTTTGAGACAGTGAGAGGAGATAACAGCAGCAAGACAAGTATTTTTATGAAGAAATGAGCACGCTTGTTAAAGAGACCATAATCATTATGATTATGCATTTTAAAGAAAGTAAGTCAGCTAAGAAAGGGCTTTATTTAAAGGGCCAGGCCAGTTTACTCAACCTCATGTTGTTCCAAAACTTATAGAATGTCTTCGTTTCATAGGAACCAGTCTGGAAACATTACAAACCATCAACTTTTAAGCATTTAAAAATGGTTTTCTGTAGTGTGTTTTTGGGACATATTCCATTAGGATTTAGTGGTTTTAACAAGCCAACAATAGAAGATGACCAATAGAGACCAACAGGCACCATTACAGTTACCATTAAAACCAGTACAATTCCCATTATAACCAGTAAAACCATAAAAAATTTTTTGCTGGTGTCTCAGTGTTTTTATTCTTTTTTCTCTCCTTTCATCACAACCTTCCATGTGCATTATTACAAATGCCTGCAAAGGGCATCAAAGGCCTGATAATTGCTGCTGTTACACCTACAGGGATCAAATCCTTGTTGACCAAACATTTAATTCAAATATCCACATAATCTTTCTTTTTTTGGCCACCTTTTTGCGATAGAAATGCTTGCCTCTATAATTTCTTCAACAAAAACATGTGTACATCACAACATTTACAAAAACGAATCCTTGGTTTTAATTGAAGTAAAACTGCTTTATTTTCTTTTGTGTGATTTCTGAATGCTTGAGACCATAAAATCAATCAGACAACTGTATTAATAAAATAATAGTCATAGTTAACTGTCTAGAGCAGGGGTCTCCAACACGTCGCTCGCGAGCTACCAGTAGCACCATGAAAATACCAGGAAAGTGCTACATACGACTTCCATTCTATATTTCAGTTTTCTTAAGTCATTTGATAGAGATTTCAGGCTAAAATTCAATTCACTTGTTTTTCCTTGTATGTTGTTGATGAGAGAGATGTCATGCTTTGAGACAAATGAGAGACGAATCATGCTTTTGAATTGGATGCTTTCAGTGAACTATTGATTCAGTTCACAAAACCAGTCTGAGTGATTCGTTCATGAATTGGACTGTAGTGATGGGAAGTTCGGATCATTTTACCGACTCGGACCTTTGAGTCTCGTTCAACAAAATGAACGAATCTTTTTTCGAGTAATTTAGTTTATTTTAGCAAAATATAATAAAAAAATGTTACGTGTTACTTCCCTAATATGTCTACTACTTACGCAAATGTTGATCACACAACAAACAATACAAAACATAATGCTATAAGAAACAGAAAAGATTAATTTATTGTTTACCTGGATCTTCAGTCTATGATTAGCTCACATCACCTCTTATCTGACAAGTCTTCGGTTTTGAGTCTTTCGTTCATCACGTGACAGCCCCATAAACTTAACCAATGCAGTCTGAGCCGAAAATAGAATTGATTAGTTCCTCTCCTCGAGTCTTCGAATCGTAATTTACAAGCTTCCTTACAACCGGGTACATAGTTTTGTTATTATTAGTATTATTAGTAGTTTATTATTATTAGTAGTAGTAGTAATAGTAGTATTATCATTATTATAATTATTATTTACTCTTGCAGTTACGTGATGCGTTTCTGGTCTCCAATTGTAGCTTTTTACTTCTTACAGTTTTATAAATGTGTGAATTTCTGTCATTATGGTTCTTTTCCATAACCCTGAATGTTGTAACAAAGGAAATAAAGATTTGGTTATTATTATTAAGTCTCTTTCCCCGGCTCAGACTGCATTGGTTAAGCTTATGGGGTTGTCACGTGATAAACGAACAACTCGAAAAACCCGAAGACTCGAGAGATTACTAATCAATTCTCTTTCGGCTCAGACTGCATAGGTTAAAGGGGTCATATGATGCTGCTACAAAAGAACATTATTTGGTGTAATGAAATGTGTTTTTGCGGTTTAAAGTAAAAAAAAAACATTATTTTACACATACTGTACATTACTCTGTTTCTCCTATATGCCCCCCTTTTTGCAACGCATCGATGTTTACAGAAGCCACATCGTCCCTGAAAAGCCGAGGTGTGCTTGATTGCCACTATCATGCGATTTGATTGCCCGAATCCTCAAGCGTGAGCCGCACTGCCGGCATTTTAGTCTAACATTTACTCTCCCAGGATCAGTAAACAGTTTTCCATAAAATGTGCTGCACACATCTGGTTATTTGGGTTGAACTGTTCTGGAACATTTTTGTAAATACAACTTAACCACTGATTGGTAGTCGTGTCCTCTTTTGGAAGACAACAAAGTATTTTTTTTCGGCTTCACAACGAACACACAGCGGTCTAGCGTGAGGGTAAGACCACCGCTTAGCGTGGGCGCTAGTCCAGGATAGATGGAGCTGAGGCTGGCGGTCTAGAACGGGGATCCCGACGAATGATCGGCTACCACAGTGTGATTGGACCCCGGTCTGGATTCCGCTTCGTCCACGTGAAAAGTTGATGTCATATCCTCAGCGACCAGCACGATCCCCTCTGAGGCATGACGGAAGCGATATCGTTCCTCTTGTGGAATACCCAACTAAGTAGTTTCGCTTTCACAACTAAGCACACAGTGTCTTCACGACATGGCTGCAGCGTCAACAAAACTAAGACTAAAAGTTACGCCTTCTTTCTTTCGTGAACATTTGGGCGGCGTTATGCATATCTTCCCACATAGTGATGTAGATATTTTGGGGCGTGTTAGAACGAGCCGTTTTTAGGTAGTGTGCTGACTCTGAACTTTTTATAAAGAATATCTCTTTGGATTTTAGACTTTAGTCTTTGCAACTTTACAGATTTTCTTTATGCACCAAGAGCTTGTGACACTCCAAAGATAAAGGAACAATTGAAATCGCATCATATGACCCCCTTTAAGTTTATGGGGCGTCAAGTGATGACCGACGACCTCTAAAACCCGAAGACGTCGAAACTGGTGAACTACTTGCGAATTCCATAAAGACCATAAGGATGTTGCGATTCCAACTGCGCCTCACTCCCCCGATATGACTCATTCTTCTGAGTACATTAAATATTCTTTCAAAGAACGAATCATTTAAGAACGACCTTATCACACCTGCTAAGACTGATCTAGTTCTCCTACCTGTTATCATGAACACACTTATTCTGGTTTGCTTAAAAGTTGTTGCTCACCAAATCTTCATAATGACTACAGAAGACATACAGTTTTGTGAAAAAGTGTTGACCCCTTCCTGATTTCTTATTTTTTAGCATGTTTGTCACACTTTAATGTTTCAGAGCATCAAACAAATTTAAATATTACACAAAGATAATGTAAGTAAATACAAAATGCAGTTTTTAAATTGTTTTCATTTATTAAGGGAAAAAAGCTGCCAAACCTACGTGGCCCTACGTGAAAATTAATTGCCCCCTCCTGTTAAATCATGACAGAACTGTGAGTAAACACATTATTTTAGAAAGCTGAGTTAAAATTCACTAGACACACCCAGGCCTGATTACTGCCACACCTATTCGCAATCAAGAAATCTCTTAAATAGAACCTGTCTGACAACGTGAAGCATGCTTAAAGAGCAACACATCATGTCTAAAGAAATTCAAGAACAGATGAGATGAGAAACAAAATAGTTTACATGTATCAGTCTGGAAAGGATTATTAAGCCATTTCTAAGGCTTTGGGACTCCAGCGAACCACAGTCAGAGCCAACACCAACCCACCCCCACCATTATCCACAAATTGAGAAAACTTGAACAATGGTGAACCTTCCCAGGAGTTGCCGGGCAACCAAAATTACTCCAAGAGCACAACGACGACGCATCCAAGAGGTCATAAAAGAACCCAAAACAACACCTAAAGAACTGCAGGCCTCACTTGCCTCAATTAAAGTCAGTGTTCATGATTCAACAATATGAAAGAGACTGGGCAAAAACGGCATCCATGGGAGAGTTCCAAGGCAAAAGCCACTGCTGACCAAAAAGGACACAAAGGCTCGTCTCTCATTTGCCAAAAAATATCTTGATTATCCCCAAGACTTCTGTGGACTGATGAGACAAAAGCTAAAGTTTTTGGAAGGTGTGTGTCCCGTTAAATCTGGCATAAAACCAACACAGCATTTCAATAAAAGAACATCATACCACAGTCAAACATGTGGTGGTAGTGTGATGGTCTGGGGCTGCTTTGCAGCTTCAGGATCTGGATGACTTCCATAATTGACTGAACCATGAATTCTGTACTCTTTCAGAAAATCCTGAAGGAGAATGTCCGGCCATCAGTTTTGTGACCTCAAGCTCAAGCACACTTGGGTTATGCAGCAGGAAAATGATCCAAAACACACCAGCAATTCCACCTTTGAATGGCTCAAGAAAAACTAAATTAAATTAAGGTTTTGGAGTGGCCAAAATCAAAAGTTCGGACTTAAATCCGATTGAGATTCTTAAACAGTCCATTCATGCTCGAAAACCCTCCAATGTGGCTGAATTAAAACAATTCTGCAAAGAAGAGTGGGCCAAAATTCCTCCACAGTGATGTGAAAGACTCATTGCCAGTTATCGCAAACACTTGATTGCAGTTGTTGCTGCAAAGCGTGGCACAACCAATTTTTAGATTTAGGGGGCAATTACTTTTTCACGTAGGGCCAGGCAGGTTTGGACAGCTTTTTTCCCTTAATAAAATAAATAATCATTTAAAAACGGCATGTTGTATTTACTTGCATTATCTTTGTGTAATATTACAATTTGTTTGATGATCTTAATCTTTTAAGTGTGACAAATATGCAAAAAATTAAAAAAACAGGAAGGGGGCCAACACTTTTTCACACCACTGTATTATGATACTTAAATGATCACTTTAATTACATTTTTATGGCGCTTTTATGTCCTTTTTGAAGCTTGACAGCCCCAGTCCTCATTCACTTTCATTAAATTGAAAAGTGGCAAGGATATGGACTAAAAGAACAGCACCTTTTGTGTCTTCAAGAGAAGTAACTCATTCAGCTTTAGAACGAAATGAGAGTACGTAAATTTTAATTTGGAGGGAAATATCCCTTTAAAGACGGGTTTCTGTTTCTTCCTGTACGTACACACATGCATGGGTGTGCGTGTCTGTATAATATTGTTAGCCTGTGTGTTTGCATAAGCTTCCTGCATGTGAAATATCCTCCTGCGGTCTCTTGGCAACCGTCGCCTCAACAAGGAAAGCTGATTAGGGCCGCGTGGTTGAGAGCTCGCTCTTTGTGATCCATCAATAATTAAGTTACAATGGAAATGGATGCCTAAGAGGGAGGGTTTCCCCTCAACCTGGGGGCTCTCTGCATGTCTGTTTGGGTTACAGCCTCTTATGCTGTCATATCCCACTGAGCGCTCGTCCATGCATGATAAACTCTGTTGTTGTTTGCAGTATTGCTGGGAGATGTTGCGACTGTCGTTAATTAAGCTCATTAGCGTGGAGTGCACATTTTCAGACACTTGGAGTTTGTGTTTATACTGAGATTATACACTACTTCTAAGTTTAAATTTTTTAGATAGAAGTTAGTACTTTTATTGCGCAAGGAGGCATTACATTTATCAAAAGTTACAGCAGTAAAGACATTTATAATGTTACAAAAGCGTTCTGTTTCTATAAATGCTGTTCTTTTTAACATTTATAGTTCTGAAAAAAAAAATGCATCATGATTTCAACAAAAATATTAAGCAGCACAGCTGTTCTCAACGTTGACAATAAACATTGTTTCTTGAGCAGCAAATCAGCATGTTAGAATGATTTCTGAAAGATCATGTGACACTGAAGACTGGAGTAATGATGCTGAAAATTCAGCTTTGCTAGGAATGAATTACATTTTAAAATATATTAAAATAGAAAACCATTACTTTTATTTGTAATAATATTTCGCATTATTAATGTTTTTACTGTATTTTTGCTCACATAAATGGAGTCTTGGCGATTTATAAGACACTTCTTTCAAATAATAATATACATAATGTATTTTGTATGGTAGTGTATGATGATCAATTGAGCTGATTAGGTTGTATTCTTCCTAAAATTATATACATGTCTAATTGTTTAGATTTACATTGGTGTTGGAGGTTTACTTATAATAAGATGACTTTAGTAGTAATTTAATTTAAGAGTTCTTTTTTTATTCAAGAAGTAACTTTAGACCCTGCAACACAAGAGGTCAGTTCAAATGACCTCATAGTAGCTATGTGTGGTCATTATAATGATGGCAACAGCAGTTGAATAGTCTGATGGGATATCCTAGAGGACTGGGTTATTTGAGGAGCACACAGCTGCCTATTGGCTGTGTGCATGTTTCAGATATAATTCTTCGTGTTTTATGCTTCCTCATTAAATTAAGATCAGCCATGTGCAGATATAAGATTATTCATTTAGGCTTATCTGTATCAGGAGTCAGGAGTCACCAGGAAGGAGTTTTTACGGGATTTAAGCCAGCAATGTACAGCCTGCTCAGCTGCCTTGAACAGTAGCCCCATCCCTACAAGGATAATTTCAATAACTTCACTGATCATAAGACACACATTTTGACACGCGCTTTGATGAAAACTTGAGCTTTTTGAACCCATAGATTTTTATTGTAAATGCTTTACTGTAAGTGTGAATTTTCAGCATGCTGTCAGTACAGCTTTATTTGTTTTGAACCCAAATCATTACAGTTATTGTTAAAGCTCATTGGGGTTTTGTGCTCCACAGGGTCCGCAGATATTAGTGACTGACAGCAATATGAAGTCTGAACTGGAGCAGGCGTTCAACAAAAACACACAATTCCAGCAACTCCTGGACAAGGCCAAGAGAGAACTACAGGAAAACCAGGACCAGTGAGTCTCTATGTGCATTAAAACAAGAAGCAAATGTGCATTTCCAATAGAAAATTTTGTCTGATATTGACTTCCTCTCTTCAGAATGGCGGAGCTGCGTATGGATAGAGAGGCAGCGGAGTCTCGCTTACGGCAGCAGGAGGATCAGCTAGCTCAGCTCCAGGAGGAGCTCAGACGAACGCTGGAAAACTCACCTCAGTCCGACACAATGCAGCTAGTACGCACACAAGAATGATTATAATTATGATACAGAATGATTGTGATATCTGCTATTAATGACCCTTACTCAGCCTTTTTTAATGCTTTAAATACTTAACATATTGCACCAAGATGTCTAAATGAAAGTGTAAATAAATGCAAACTCCAGGTAATAAAATTGAAAAGGTATGCAACAATAGATACACAGTATCTACACAAATACAGAATAAATTAATAATAATATATAATGAGTAAACACACCTATTCATTGTGTATTATGGCCATTTTTTATAATCGAAAAACAGTAGTCATCACATCATGAATTAACACACATGCAGTTATGGGAATTTTGTATTGACCAAAAACACCATTATAGCCGTCTGTCTATCTATCATTTGTAAGATACTATTCTTTATAAAGCTGATTTTGAAAGTGAAACTTTGTTTTCCCTTAAACACTCTTTTTCTCTGCAGGACTTGATGACAGTGCAGGCAGAGCTGTCAGAGTCTCTGATGCTGAAGCAGAAACTGGAGGACACACTGAGGCAGAGAGAGCGAGAGCTCACCGCTCTGAAAGGAGCCCTGAAGGATGAGGTGGAATCCCATGATAAAGAGATGGAGGCCCTGAGAGAGCAGTACAGTCAAGACATGGACGCCCTGCGTCATAGCATGGAGACCGTCTCACAGGTGAACATCCACTATAAGACTGAATGAATGCCTGTGTCTCACGTTCTGAGTCCCTTCCTCACGGGGATTATCATGGAAGAGAAATGTTTTATCACTTGTCACATCATGCCTGATACCTAGGCTGGATCGATTCAGATGTGTGATCTGTTTTGTTGTCCAAACCGTTGTGAGAAGGACTTCTAGCAATCTTGAAGGGGTGCAAAGTACAGAATTGAAGTTTTCACTGATACCTGTTGTCTTTTCCTCTTGCCTTATCCGCAGTCTCAGCTGGAAATCGAGGAGGAGCGTCAGAAGGTTAATGCTTCCATCTTGGCTCTGGAGGAGGAGCTGGAGAGATACAAAGAGCAGAGCAACCAATGGAAGGAGCAGCTTAGCTCTGCCAACCGGGAGTAAGCTCTGACACATGAAACATCAACTTTTGAAACATTTATATAGTGATGCCAAAGTTTTGGTGAATATCGGTTATGTGATGTGAATTGGATCCAATGACTGTTTGGTAGTGTTTAATTTTAATTTTATGCATATGAGCGTTGAAGCCCACCAGTAACATTAGGGCATCCAGCATTAGAAACAGCCACTATGATTAACAACCATCAGAGTTAAAATTACAGTATTTTAGCAACATATATCCATAGCTATGCAGCCTTAATCACGTAAAACATTGTTTTATAATTTCAGAAATTGTTTCGGAAGATCTTAAGGTGTCACTCCAAGGTTCAAGTCCATATTTGTCTAAGGAGTTAAGAGACTCATCATCTATAATCATATACAAACAATCTTGTGACAACACCCGTTATTTACATCCAGACTTCAGTATGTTTAGCTAGAATTTTTGTCTTCTGGTCCTGTAGGATAAAAGGTCCACATTTCATTTGCCTGCTGTGTTACTTCACATGTAGGTACTGTTATTATCCTGTATTCAGTTCACACTCACTGCTCTTCAAAATTTTAGGGTCTGTAAGATCGCTTATGCTCACCAAAGCTGCATTTATTTGATCAAAAATACATTAAAAACAGAGATGTTTTAAGGTGCATTTAGTTTTTTACAGCAGGATTTGATCTGAACTGTAACTCATAATCTTGTCCTACAGGTTTCATTATCTGTTTTTTTATGTTGTCTTAGTTTGTTTGCGTTTTTTATGTGCTTTATGAGCTTCATGCTACTTGCTCATGTCAGTTGTGCTTGTTAAATGTTTGTTGTTGTCTTTCTGTTTCATGTGTTCACTTCTGGTACTTGTTTGCCAGACAGGGGCAGTGCAGCGCATTTCAAAAGTGAGACAGAGTCCTGTAGGCGCATAACTACTGACACCACTGGCAGAAATTAATCATCAATTAACTATAACTGTTGAAGTGTTTTAGTGTAAATCAGTAAATTGTCGTAAAATCTGGCCCTGGTGAAAACAGACACACTAAACTAGAATCTATTAACCTGGTTTCAATTTGGCTGCAGGTTATAAAATCTAATAAAACTCTTAAGACTAATCAAAATAAAATCCTTTAATCTCACTATCTGAGCATCATATACAGTACTTCACAACACAACACTTCTACTAGAACTGTCAAAAGTTCTAGTGCAGATCAAATCTTTTCTTATGTCATAAATCATTTCAATTCTGTTCATGATTCTGAAATAACAGCTTCTTCTATAGGATGTTGATTCTTCTACTGGATGAAATCATTTTAGTGAATAGTTGAATGTGATATTTTGTGTTTTAATTAGTGTTTGTCTCATTGGACAGGCTGCTGCAGGCTCAGCAGCAGAAGAAGGAACTGGAAGAGAAGCTGCTCACAGTTAAGAAACAACCTGATGAAACTGATTCAAACGTTTTAATGAAGGTAAGATACAAATACAATGCAACAATCTGTTTAATCTCTTCTATGGTTCAAAAAGATTCATTGTGACAGCTAACTACTCACTGTGAATGCTGAATTTTGAGACTTAGATATATGTTTTTTAGCCTGGTATAAAAGTTACTTTGCATTTTCAGGAGCTGCAGCGGTGCCAAGATGATTTGAAGAAAGCTCTTTCAGAAGCGGAAAAACAGAAAGCAGAGGCAGCAAAAAGGGAGGAGGAGCTTAAATCAGTATCAAGAGTCAATGAGAATCGAGAGAAGGAGCTGAAGGCAGAGATTGACAGACTAATAAATCAATCAAAGAAAGACAAAGAGGAACTCACAAAAGCGCTGGAGAAAACACAACAGGTAATTTTTGAAATGTATTTATTATCCTTTATTTTACCAGGAATTGTCCCATTGAGATATAAATCTCTTCTACCAGGGAGTCCTGGCCGAAATGGTAGCACAGAAAGTTTCACATACAGATTAGACACACATAAAACAAAACAAAAAATTATAAATGACGATTATTAAAAAGCTAACAGGGTGCATTAAATCCCATTTCATCCATATTTGATTTTGTCTTAACTGGCCTATTTAGGAGACTAAATCTCATTGGTCTAACCTCTCGCTCGACATGCTGAATTTTAAATATGTTTTCACTTTCTTGAGGAAAAGAAAAAGTACTTTAAAATAATGTAATATTTGTTCCCTTATTCTATTTTATTCTTGTTTGTGTAGCCCTCCACATCAGAGCAATCTCAAGATACTGAAAGCAACCTAGAACTTCAAGAGGCCAATGCTCGCTTAAGAGAGAGAATAGTACGCATGGTAAAACATCCCTAAAATCCAAAATAGCCTTTTGCATTTAAGCACTTTGCTTTAAATTTAAAATGATTGGCATAATTATTCATCTCTTCTGATTTAGTTTAGTCTTCCATGTACAATATTCTTTTCATTTACAGACACGCTTGCGCTCCAGTGTTCCTGACAGCTCCTCCGATGTTCTGGAGGACGAGAACCGAAGCCTGAGGAACCAGCTGGAGGAGTCCCGACGTGCCGCTTCTCGACAGGGTCAGGAGAAAGAGGAGCTCAGCAGACGGTTGGAGGAGAGGGAGAGAGAAAGGGAAGCGCTGAGACGCGGCAAGAGTGACCTGGAGGAGCAGAAAAGACTGCTGGACCGAGCAATGGAGAAGATCAATAAGGAGGTGCGTGCGTGTTTTTTTTGTTCAGTTTAAAAATGCTACTATTTGTTGCATTTATATTTTTTCAATTTCTTCTTATTATTAATTATTTACATAATTTATAAATACACTACTCTTCAAAAGTTTGGGGTTGGTACAATATTTTTAAAAATGTTTTTGAATGAAGTCCCATTCACCAAGTTTGCATTTATTTGATCACAAATACAGTAAAAACAGTAATATTGTGAAATATTATAACAAATTAAAATAGCTGTGTTCTATTTACATATATTTTATTCCTGTGATGCAAAGCTAAATTTCCAGCATCATTATTCCAGTCTTCAATGTCACTTGATCCTTCAGAAATCATTCTAGTATGCTGATTTGCTGCTCAAGAAACATTTATTTTTATCAATGTTGAAAGTAGTCATGCTGCTTAATATTTTTGTGGAAACTTTGATACATTTTTTCAGGATTATTTGATTAGAAGGTATAAAAGAACAGCATTTATTTGAAATAGAAATGTTTTAATTGTGTTTTTATGTTCTTAATTTCTTTCTATCAGATGGAGACTATGATGGGAGATTCACGTCAGTCGGTGCAGGTTCTTCAGTCTCAGTTGGATGAATTCAGGGATCGTTCTCGTAGAGAGCTGCAGGATGCTCAGAGACTCAGTAAAGACAGGCTGGTCGAGCAACAGAAAGCGCAGGCCCTCCTAAAGACCACCCTGGAGGAGGTGAGACAGACCAGGTTTCACTAGATACACATAGTGCTAAAGTACAACATGGTGTTTATAGGGCAAAAATCTAATTCTAGCAAAAAAAAAGCTACATCCTTCATGAAAATCAAGACACTGTCTGTGAGAATATTCCCACTGCTCCTATCCATCAGCACATTTACATCTATTGTTATTAACTTTAGACATTTGTGTCCACTGGTCTTTTGATCTGGCTCTAGTTTGAACTTACAAACTTTCAGTTCACAGCATAGATACTCAGTGCTTTGGTGTGTGTGTGTCTCAGGTGTCTCGTCTGAAGAAAGAACTGCTGTCATGCTCAGAGGAGAGGGACAGCGCTCAGCTGGATAAAGAGCTGCTGAGCAGCCGTCTCAAACACCTGGAGAATGAGCTGGAGACAGAGAGAAGCTCACAGACGGACCACAGCAGAGAGATCCGTCTGATAGAGGTAACTGTGTAGGTTTGGTATCGGGACTTTTGAGTGAAACCAACTAGACAGCACCCAGTCTTTCTTTTTAGATGATTTAAGAGTGACAGGAAATGAAAACAGGCTGTTTCAGTAATTTGTTTGTTGTTGTTTCAGGACAAAGTGAAGACATTAGAGATCGAGTTGGATGAGGAGAAGAGTGGAGCAGAGCTACTGAATGAACGCATCGCTCGCAGTCGAGAGCAGGTACACAGACACACATTAGTTAAAGAATGCTTTTCATTTATGTCACATTTATATTTGTTTTGTTTGCAAGCATAAGCTATACACAAGTAGGGACATAGATTTATTTTTTATGTTTTTTTTTAAGGTGGATCAGCTTCGTTCTGAACTGATGCAGGAACGTTCAGCCCGACATGATCTTGAGATGGATAAGAGTGCACTGGAGAGACAGGTACACAAAGAGACCTTTTTAATAGACTTATAATATATCTATCTATCTATCTATCTATCTATCTATATCTATATATACCCCAGATTTATTCAGTTTATTTAGATTTAAATTCTTATGAAAAATATTAGATCAATGCATGTTTGACACTCTTTTGTCACATTACTAGTTTTATTACTGTATGTATTTAAAACCTTCATTCCGTTATCACTCTATATTTCATCTGCTGTCTCTCAGGTGAAGGAGTTAAAGTCTCGTATCGCTGATATGGGCACTCAGACTCGTCCCTCTGCTGGAGTCACAATGCTTGAAAACAAGATTCAGGAATTGGAGGACCGTTTGCGTAGTGAAGAAAAGTATACAACTGGACAAACGCAATCAGCACATAACTGGATATTAATAAATAAAGCATTCATGTGTCCACTGTCTTTTCTGCATTTAGAGAGAAAAACACCATTCTAGCAGCTCAGAGGAGATTGGACAGGAAACTTAAGGACGTTACGGCCACCCTGGACCAGGAGCGAAGTCAACATGCTGAACAGAGAGACCAGGCAAGCACACACACACATTTAAACATACACGTCATGTGTTTTGGAGTATGTACTGGATGTACTTTAAAATAGAAAGATCCTTTTTTATTTGATGTTATTTGTCGTTTCTGTAGATGATATATAGTTGTAGCTGGACGAGTGGAGCCGTGTGTATCTAAACAGCTGCTGTGTTTGTGTCTCTCTAGCTGTCTCTGCGAGTGAAGGCTCTGAAGCGTCAGCTGGATGAGAGCGAGGGGGAGGTGGAGCGTCTGGAGGGCGTCAGGCGGAAGGTTCTGCGGGATCTTGAGGAGCAGCGGGAGCTGCAGGAGGCACTGCAGGCCAAAGCCAACGCACTGGATAACGAGCTCAAGTGAGTATCTATCAAATATCCATATCAAATAATGACAAATCAATGTATGTGTGTGTGTGTGTGTATATATGTTATAATAATATTTAATCAGTTTGTTGCTCCTTATTAGAAAAAGTACAGGAAAAAGCTACACTGTCTTGAAACGCTACTGTTACACTACTGAAAAATGTAGAAGTCAGTAGTGTTGCTAACTTTCTGGCCACTAGAGGGTGCACTTACAATGCTAAACTATTAACAGTCCTATGTCTGATATTGGTCTACATTATCTGTTATAATGTGTGTGATTTGTTTGTTAGGAGGAAGGTTCAACAATCACGACGCCCAACTCTGGGAAGCACCTTGAGCTCTGAGGAAGAGGACAGTTACTCTGACTCAAAAAGCATCACGTCTATTCTCACTGAAACGCCACTTCAGACCACCAGCTGTTAAAGACTGTGAACTATAGAAGGAGAAGGAAATATCTTTTTGCACACATTTGATTTGAGTTTTCTAGTAAATGTGAAAATAACGAAAGAGACATGAAGGATACAAATGATGTGACATCAACACAGTCCAGAAAAAAAGCAGTTGTGGATGGGATGGGATAGATGGGTTTGAAGGCCTAATAAAGCAGTCGGTGTGAAGAGTTGTCAACCAAAAGCTCATTTAGTATTGTTTTGCTAAAACTGGTTAATTCTGAAGAAACTGTGTTTGTTCTTACTCTGTTTATGAGTGTCATGTTGTTTGTTTTAGGTAGACTCACAGTAAATTTTATTTGTATAAAATGTTGTTAAGGTTTTTGACATCCTTATTCATATTACCAAAATTCCCTGTGGTAATGGAAAAAAATATCAATGAAGGATACATGATGGAATGTATAAAACCTGCCAGGTTGTTTATAAAGGTGGAATTTGACAGATAGTAATTTAAATCCGAAAAATAGATGAAATTTCAACTGAAACACTGTGGTAAGTGTTCTCCTTATCGTCTTTGATGGTATACACTAGTGCAAATTATAATGAAGGATATTTAGAAGGATTTTTTGTGTTTCTTTAGTGTGAGAAATAAACTTGCACTATGAATGACACCTTTTGTGCCAAGACAGTAAAAGAAAACAATCTTTTGATGTAATGGCTTTGAAAAAATATATATTTGCCTTCAATTTTCATACATTTAGAAAGCTAATAAAACTTAAGCTGCTTTTCGATAATTTTTCCCGAGACATACACATGCTATATATTCAGATTTATCAGAATGAATTTACCTGTCAGATGACAAGTTTTTGGACTGTTTTTGGAACATGGTTTCATATTACACTGTACAATATTAGATATGTATTGTATATACTGTCTTGTGTTTAAAGTTTATTCTTCCACTACACAGTAAAATATTTGAATAACTTGAACTTTTGTCATGTTACTCAGAGTTTCTCTCTGTGTTATTGAATTTAAGGCTACATTCTCTTGTAATGCTGTATCTCTCCTCTATGTGAATTATTTCTCAGCGTTTGTCAGTATCCTTCTCTAGACATCATGCAGCATTTTTGTTTTTACCATAAATAGCAAACATTTTATTCATCAGTGTTAGGTTGTACTTAAAATATAGGTTTAGCCTTTAAGTAAACTTTTTATTGTTTAGGATTTCAGTTCTTGATGTCAAGAAACTTTTTGACCATTAATGCTTTGACAAAATTAACTCTGTGTACATGCATATGGATGAGTGCTTTATATTATGAAACATATAGGCCAGTGTTTTCAACTCCAAAATGTTGGACTTCAGAGACCAAATAATGACAATTAAGAGCTTTATTGGTTTTTGTTTATAAGAATACTTCTATAATTATATTCAGTAAATGATTAGAATGGCAACTGTAAAATCATAAAACATTTCAAATTTTATGCTGACACTGTACATACAGTGCAAATTATTTGCCAGAATCAGTGTTTACCCTGAGAAATATCTCAGCTACTCTAAAGCTTGATTTGGTACAGAGACATAAGTGACTGTTAACCATGTTACAAAAGATCATTCATTTTGTTTTTTCCAAAAGATGTTTAATAGTAACATTGAAAAAAAAGGTATATTTGGGCTGTGCAGTAACAATTACATAGCCCAGTGGTGCAACAGTTCTACAACCACTTAGCTTACGATGCTTTTGGGAAACACAACCATGGTCATTGAGCCTGTGAACACAGAACATGATTTCAGTGCTTCTCCATTTCACCTCTACTTGTGTTATTTACTGATATTGTCATCATCTTTATTTTTATGTGAATTCAATAAGAATGCATCATCCAAGCATTTATTTGCCTGATGCACAGAGATCCTATACCAATCAGCAGGTATGTCTGCTGGTACAGCATTGCCTCTCTTAGCAAATTCTTTAATGTACTTAGCAAAGATGTACTTCCAGAAGTCAGTGGCCTCAATGCTTGTGTCAGGCTGTATCCTCCAGTCAGGATAGATCTGTCTGTATTCCTTATTTGGATGCCACTGATATCCTGTGTCTTTAGAGCGGAATGACCCTTCACTAGCAACAAGAGATGAGCATATGTCAGAGACAAGTTTTCTTGTGTCATTCCATTTACTTTTACCAATGCCTTCTGGCCGATGGATGGAGGCAAAATGTTCAGTATGTTTTTTTCCACCAGCTTCACAAGGTGTACGGCAGAACGGGCACATTTTCCCACAGCCAAATACTCTGCTGAAGAGCTCCTCTTGAGGTTTGTTCACTGAGAGTCTGGTTAGCTTAGCTCTTACATCCCTTACGCTACGTAGCTGATCTTCTAAAGTCTGATGCATTTTGTCTATTGATGATGTAAAGCAATCTGCAAACTCAGCAGGGTCCGAGTTGTTTAAAGCCAGGGTTCCACTAAGGGTGTCAATTGGTATGACCAGCTCTTTATCAAGACATGCGAAGACATTGGTCACGAAATTGCAGATGTTGTTTATCTTTGTTTTTTCACTTTCAATGACTGTTTTGAGTTGGTTGACAATTGTGCTCAAATGTTTCAGCTCTAGCTCAAGAAAAGCATCATCCTTTGAAAAATGTTCAATGATCTTCTCTGAAATCCACTCAGTTACAAACTTCTCATAATTTTGCACATACTCAGAAATATTGTTGAAGTCGTCCTCCTGAAGCAATTGTTTTAAAACTGCAAACTGGAAAAATGATCGTGTGCTAAAATCAAGGCCCCTTTCACCTGTCAGCATTTCATCCACAATGTCAGGTCCAAGACGTTTCTGGATGTATTCAATCACGGCTGGAGCGAAGCATTTCATGGCACACATCTCTGCCTTGTTCTGACACTGGTCTCGCTGGTAATAGAGATCTTTAAAGTCAGCTAACCATTGCTCCCTGTACCTTTCGAGGGATTTCAAAGGGTCATTACTCTGTATGTAGTCATCATGCATTTTCTGGAAAGCTCTTGCTGCGATCCCGCAGGTGTGGATCTTGAGAGCTGCTTCGATTTCAGGGTTTATCTCTGTATCCTTGCAGTCTTCCAATTTCTTGTCAATGAAGCGCAACAGTTCTTGTATGTCAGCGTTATAGTCTGATTTTGCACTTGTTTTAGACGAAATTAATACAGTGCTCTCATTTATTATTCTTTCGCATGACAGTTGTATGAAATTGGGTTTTTTAGTCCACTGCGTAGACCAAAGGGAATTCTTGAGCTTTTTAAATATGTTCATTTTTACAGTTGTTGCACAGAAAGGTACAGTTCCACACTGATCTAGACTGCTGATATCTGATAGCATCTCACGTACGGCTCCACCTTTTGTTTCCAAGTTGCTATATAAGAATCTGTATGTTTCCTTCCCCACATCATAACTTGGTAGGGCTGAGAGGGAAAACTGCTTCACAATGTCATCCCACATTTTTTTAAATTCCTCATTTAGTTGTCGAAATATCTAACAGTAATTAATAAAGAAAATCACAATAAAAGCGAATAAAATCCAACAGCCGAGAGGTTTTTTGTATTCTTGCAGGCACTGATCAAGTTGAGCACTTTTTCTTTCATGGTATCCCTTTGATTTTGTTTTATAAGCTCCACCTTTTCAATTCCCTTCTGTATCAATACAGCATTCTCCAGTTTGTTTCTTAGATCTGTCTCAGTCTCCCTTCGAAGGCTTCTTGCACTATTTAAAAAGTCCTCCTTGTAATTTTCAACATAGTGCACATGTTCCACCTCTCTTTCAAAGTATTGCTCAATTTGATCTAAAAGTCTTTTCTCCTGTTTGTCAAGCTCATTTGTAGCTTCGTGTTTTAAATCAGCCACTACTCTGTCAACATTAAATGCTTTTCTTGACCGCACTGACATTACACCCAGGTTGGAGATTTTGGTTTCAGACTTTGTGTACCAGCCAATCATGTGCTTCTTGAACGCCCATTCCCAAATGTTAAACTCGGCGCAAAGGTTGGAGTATGCTTCAGCGACAAGACTGTTGCGAAAACTGAAGATGAAGTTTTCAAATTGGACAGCCTTCCAGAGACTTCGTATCCATTCTTCAAATTCCAAGAAATTCTGTGCTGGGACTTTTGGTTCCTTAAAAAGGTTAAGTATGCTGTCTTTCAGCTTACTCGCCTCCTCACTGTAACTGGTACTAACAGGTGCCATTGGAGGAACTCCAAGCCACAATGCAGGTATGTACCAGTTGTTCTTATCAATGTTGTACTCTAGAATGTCTGTAAATTTCTTGTTGTCACCAATTTTCTCCATTCTAGCAGCTGCTTGTGTCATTTCATCTAGCTGCTGCAAGAGAATCTTTCTCTCTTTTAAGGTGTTTCTGTGCACATCAACACCTGCAGTGTTTTGATGCACAAAATGACAACAGGGCCTTTTCCCCACCTCCTTCATGCGGAGAAAGGCATGGACAACAATTTGCAAAGTGTCTTTCATTTCTATAGCATTTTCCATGGAAATGTTGACAATAGTGAGGTCACTAAGCCCAACAACAACAGTTGCAAGTTCATTATCATGCTCATAACTATCAGCTAGTTTCGACAGCTCTAGAGATTTTAATCCCTCTGTGTCGATTACAAGGATATAGTCACATTGAAGCTCTGATCTGAATTCCTCAGATACGCTTATTAGAAGCATGAAGGCGCCTCTCGTGCATCTGCCACTGCTGACAGCAAACTGAACTCCAAACATTGTGTTGAGGAGAGTTGACTTCCCAGTGCTTTGGACTCCTAAAACAGTCACAACTCGTATTCTGTTGTGAGGTGATGTCAGTTTGTTAAGTGCCATAAGCACATCTCTAATCCACTTCATGGGAATGTTTGATGCCTCTCCATCAATAAGTTCTAGAGGAAACCCATTTAACATCAATTGAGCACATATTTCTGGCAATTTCTTCACGGCAGTGTACTTCTTATTTTTTTGGGAGTGTGCTGATTCATAAAGCTGACTTATCTCTCTCATGAAATGTTGGACTCCTAAAGAGCTGCTGGCAATCTTATTTTCCAGATCTCTGAGATGTTCTTTATCTTCTGTGACGTTCTTACATGCATCCCTATACTGCTCATCCAGCTTTGACAGGTGCTTTCTTGTTAGATGATCTAAATTTATTTTCATCCATTTGAGAAAGTATAACTGCTCATCTGGACAGCAGCTCAGGCCAGAGATGAATTGATACACTGTTTCTCTTATGTCATTGCTTCCTTGTTGCTTTTGTAATTTCTGGATTTGACTTTTAAGTTCACTCTTGTAGTGCTCAATGCTTTGTTTCTTTGCCTTGAGTCGACACATCTCTTTCTCCAGTTTGGATATCTCTTTCCATATTTTGTCTTGCAATGGCAGTTCCTTCTTTTTGTATTCTGCTATATTTTTAATGTCTTGTGTGATCAGGGCTGCCCTTTTCTTTGCATTTTGACAAATGGTATTGTTTTCATCAACAATAATCCCCAGATCTGGGGCGATCTTTGACATCTTCTCAATACTCATTTTAGCAGAATCTGCAAGTATATCAACAAAAGTCTCCTGTAGTGTTTCAACAAATTTAAATTCATTCATGTTTCTATCCCTAAGGATTTCTGAGTATGGCTTGAACTTTTGTGTCAGATTGTCTTCCAAATTTGCACTGTCTGTGGTGCAAACCAGAACCAATTTTGATCTAATTCGCAGAGATTCCAGCAATGTCTGATTTGACTCCAAATCATCACAGAACAGAAAAACTGCAGATGATGTTTGACTCAGGAAAGTGAACTGGACCATAAAATCAGAAATATCCCCACGGAGATTAGCCACAGCTACTGGCTCTTTGAATTTGTCATTCGATTTCTCTCCCCCAGGGAGATACCAGCTCATTTCAACAAGCCCATTAGAGATCTTTCTCGGAATGTTCCCATTTTCCAGTTCCTTGTGGAAAAAAGTGTCATGATGATGCTGTCTGTTGCTGAGGAGTTTGTTCAAGAGCTCAGATTTGGACATACTGCTTTTTCCTAGTCTGACGAAAGAGATCAGGGGCAAATCAGTCAGCACAATACTGCTTTCCTCTAAACTGTCGTCTTCCAATGAATGAGACCTAAACTGTTTGGTTATGTCCCTCAAGGCCCAAAGCATCAGAGTGCACTCATTTGTGTCACAGTTTGGCAGCAGCAAAGGCACAGAGAACTGACACACTGACATTTTTAGAGCCATTTCTTGCTGGAGGAAAGGATCGGCACAGTGAAACAGAGCTGTGATCAAATCTAGTGGATGGATTCCTTTCTGATCTTCATCGATGTTGGTGCTTTCCTCACATGTTTCAGGGTTACCGTTTGAAGCACACTTTATAATTCTGGCTGATGAATTGACCATCATGAGCTTTCTGAGGAAAAGCCACGGCAAAGATCTAAGACTATGTGCAGTTTCAACCACATCTGACGGTTTCCTTAATTCCAACACAGACTTTAAAGTCAGTTTATTCTCCAGGTGGTTTTGTAGTCCCAGATCGCTTAACAAGGATTCCATAGTTATGCCTGCAATGCAAAGTTATGCCATTTATATATCTGTTTCAAATGATGGCAAGGAATTATTACGTGATATTATTATTTCTCTGCTGAAAAGACCGGCATATACTGTATGCCCCAAACAAGCTTCATAATTTTCAATTTTAACGTTCCTTTGAACAATTAAAAAAATGCATTCAGGATACTTATTTGATCAGTTCATGCATTTCTTGGGGATTGAAAACATGACATTGACATTAGTAGCATCATGCTTTACTCTTTGAGCTACAGGAAGCACCAAACTGGCCCTAACCAGCATAAACCAACCTAGATTCGTATGGATGCTCATGCTGGTTTTTTCATACTGGCCTTATTATTTGATTAGGAATAAAAAGCAACTCACTTGTGCGATGTGAGATTTTTACAGGAGAGCTCTCAAGTTTTGTACCATTTAACTCAACTAAAGTGCGGACAGAGAAGGAATATTCAGTTCCTGGTTTTAAACTTGATACAGTAATCTCTGCCTTTTCTGTAAGGGATTCCATTGCATTGGCTTCACTGCTCCAAATCACCCTGAATACGTGACGAATCTTGCCATCAATGATAGGATCTGTCCATTTCAGATAAACAGAACTTGCCTCATTTTTGATCTGTAGGTTTTCAGGTGGGAGTGGCTCTGCAGAGGATTATAAAACATATTTTATAATTCCATTTGTATATTGGCAAAAATATTACAAAAATGTACTAGATGTAAATTAGAAGGCTCCTAAAGCAGTCACTTACTTGTATGAATGATTAAAACGGCTGGCTCACTAAGTTTGTCATTATTCAGTTTTGTGATTATTGTAGCTTTGTACTCAGTGGCAGGAAGAAGATCTATCATTACAATGCTATTTACATTTGATTTGACGGTCATTGATTCTGTTTTCTCTCCATTTTCATACATAATCACTTGGAATTTGTAGAGACTGGGATCTATTTTCCGAGGTGACGTCCAATTTAGTCTTACAGTTGTTGCATCCTCTGAGATATATTCAAAATTCTCAGGTGCTGGTATTGCTTCATAAAAAAAATAACAATACATGAGTAAACACAAATAATGATCAATCCAATGAAAGAATCATTCACACAAATGATTCTTTCAAAGACACCGAGTCATCCATTTTTTTTTCAGTAATTCAATTATTGAACTAATTATTGAATTATTATTTGGAACAACAGCACTCTTGCTTGTTAGATATTGCTTAAATAGGAGCCTAGTATGAAAGGGTTTGTCAAAGTAAATGTTTTTAAGCTACTGAAAATGCTATTTTAACTATAGTTTCATGAATTTATTTAGCCTAAAAAGTTTGCTTTGTTGTTATCTTAAAGTTTTAAGATATTTCCAGATTTGTCAAGATCAGAGCACGAGATAAATTCTTGTAATCTCTGTAATCTTTAAAAAAATGACAACCTGTGATGATATTCAAAGAATGAAAAATAACAACCCATAGTAATTTACTAGCTTACTTTCGTAAGCTATTACGAGAACTGATCTTTTTTATCCTTGCTTGCAAAACCCAGAAAAACACTAGATTTTAGATTTAGAGAAAAAGTACATTAGAAAAAAAAGTACATTTAACATTCAATTTCAGCCCCATTTTCTTAGCCAATCTATGCACAGTGACAAATATAAAAGGAAATGCTATAGTGCACACACACAGCAGTGAACACACACCCGGAGCAGTGGGCAGCCATTTATGCTGCGGCGCCCGGGGAGCAGTTGGGGGTTCGGTGCCTTGCTCAAGGGCACCTCAGTCGTGGTATTGAAGGTGGGAGAGAGCGCTGTACATTCACTCCCCCCATCTACAATCACTGCCGGTATGAGACTCGAACCCACAACCTTTGGGTTATGAGTCCGACTCTCTAACCATTAGGCCACGACTTCCCACCATTGATCATAATTACATGACAAATGTAAGCAGTTTGCAATAAGTTTACCTGTACACACAGATGCAGAGAAACTCTTCTTGCTGTTGTCCTCAATTGCCACTACTGTGATGTTATATCTTGTGCCAGGTGAAAGTTGTTTGATCTCAAAATGATCTGTATGTGTTATTTTAGTACAGTCTGTTTCTTCATTCTTCCATTCAATTTGGAATTTTTGTTGTGCATTTGCAGTCACATCTGGATCTCCCCATTCTAAGCGCACCGAGTGCGGCCCGACATCAGTGAATCTAATGTGACCTGGAGGAGGGCGAATTTTTGTTCAAGACTTTATGGCTCAATGCATTTGTTAAAGGTAAAGTGAAATTTGTCTGCCACTGTCACTGAACAGAATAGAAAATATAATGTCAGGTTTTGAGACATTTTGTTTTTAAACAGGTGTTAGAAATAAATCTGAACCAGGTGTAAATGGAAACTCATCATTAGGCTTACACAAATAATACATAATTATTCATTAACTTCAAAACTTCAGAAACAAATAGAAGGGGATCCTATTAAGTGATATAAAGTATGAACACATTCAATAATGAAATAATGAATTTATATCTATACCATCAGTTTCTTCTTCTTTATCCTCATTTTGAATGCCACTGCTTTTATTAGGGTCCTCCATCTCTTGCTTCAGAATCTGTCAGTTTTCTATGCGGGTAATATTTAATAATAATGTTGATTGTAAGACATATCTGAATATCATTTAAAGTTATTGTAACGGGGCTGACAAGACGTGAGACATGTGGATCCATCTGCAGGCTTTATTAAGTGAGCCAGGGGACCGTCCAATTTAAGTGCCCGTGGTTGAGGGGGGCTGGCTTTGGGAGTTGGGGTCTTGGACTCGTAGCCGGGTACACCAGGCAGGGTCACAAATCACACATGGAAACTACCTGGTTACTACTGGCTCTGGCCTAAACACACAAGCATTTTAGTCCTAGGGCTACGTTATTACGCTTCGCTTCCACCCCGCACTCAGACAGGACATGAATCCAAGGGCTCGCGAGACAAGAGAAGAAATCCAAGCAAAACAGGCAAAGATCGAAAACCGCAAAAACAGGCAAGGCAAGGCAAATTCCCGGCAAACACGGAAAACACGCGTGAGCACTCTGAAAGGGGTAAGGCTCTAAACAATAATCAGCAGAGAACAGGGGTTAGATTGTTGGGTGTTATATAGTGATATGGGTTAGTTAATTAGAAACAGCTGGGCGGCAATTGGTGCAATCAGGCAAGTGGGCAAATGTGCAATAGAATGATGCGAACGGTAGTCCGGGTGTGACTATGCAACAGTTGTGTAGTGGAGAGTTCAATGAAATGGAAAGGGTGACCTCTGGTGGTGAATAAACAGAAGTCCATGGACTGAATTCGTGACAGTTATAATATACATTTAATCTTTCAATCTTTCAAAATAGATATTGTCTACTTATGGAATTGGAATAGTACTAAGGCTAGATGGAGTGGGGCATGATTAAGGAGCTTGTGTATCAAGACTTATGCTTTTCATATGTGACCTCATTTGTGCCTAGTGTCCGGTTCTACAAAACTGAGTCGGTGAAACAAAATAGTATCAAATTAAATCTAGAGCGTCCTTCGCTCGATCATGGGTTCACTTTTAACACCTTGCAGTATAACAAAGTGTGGCAAAAAACGATTAATCCCCGTCAGCACCGATATAGACATTGCCTCTTATGTTCACTCGCCCCCACCACCTCTCTTTCCCTTACATCGGCTTTAGCCACCATCCAGACCTCCGAAAATATGCTACGAGTCCTATCATGTGTCTGCGTCACCACACACTCCACCATTAGCGTCCACTCGCATAGTCTTCTCTCAGCTTCTTGGAGATGTACTCCCATCGCCACCCCTCTCGCGCCTCATTACTGGACTGGTTTATGCTTGTTACTGGAAACCTTTATTAGAATGTTAGGCATGAGGAAGATGCTGAGAAAAGAGTATAAGATTAACATAAATCAAAAAATTTACAAAACCAGTGGCACAAGAATTTTTTCAGCTTATGCAATGATTGTTTTGGCAGTGAGAACACACTGTTAAAGTAAAAATATCTATATTTGTTTAATTGATTTGATATTACTGAGCTGCCAAACGGCTGAAGGAAGCTTAAAGCTGCACTTTTGAATGCCCAACAGCCAATTACATTTTCCCCCCCCATCAAGAATCAGTGCTCAGGGGCAATGAAAGGTGGGGAGGAGGCTCTTAGCCCAGTAGAGGAAGAGCATGAGGAGCGGAGGACGCACACAGAGGGTATAATTAAAGAAATCGCCCTAAAGATCCTCATTATACCCAGATGTTTTGATTAGCAGTGCTTGGGGCGTAAGAGTTATAGGAAATTCTACAATGTATATTGAAATTCTTATGTATACAATACTCATCTATTCAATATTCAAAATTCAGAATCTTAATTTCAGAACTAATCAAAAGTACAGAATCCAGACTGGAGAAAAATAAGTACTTGTCTTTCATTAGTGATGCCATCACATACTGTATATCGTTCATGAGAAAATACTTAATCTTAGCCTTTTACGGACAGAAATCCTGAATAAAAGTGTCTGGACAGTGTAATTGGCTCACTTAATATATGATAGGATGCCAATAAAACTGTATCAAAGCACACAAATAAACTTTCTACACCCATTTCTATCACCTACATCTATTTCTATTGAGAACAATTTTGAAAAGATGCAGTGTGCATTCATGATCAACTATCAACTCATGACTTACGTGCTGGTTTCCCTATTTGACAAAGCAAATGGAAATCTGAACTGTGTATTGTTCTCATGTTTTCTGGTTAATGTTATTGCTCTCTTTCCCAGAAAATGCTTCAACTACATTTTCCTTCAAATTACATGTACACAAAAGTATTGCAAATATGTCGTGTCGTGAGACTCTTCAAAAGTGCCACAGATATTTTCCATTTAATGGCAACAAACCGTCAAACCAGTTGTCTTAGTGCCACAAAAATACACATCCAGCAAGGGCCAAGTATTGCAGCCATGCTGAGAATGAACCCACTCTGACTGAACTTTGAAAAATCACGCTATTTACCGTAGACAGTGCTGTGCCAGATGAAACAGGCCTGGCCCATGATTAATTTCTTTCCCTCAGTGCCTTCAGGATATCTGTGGACACCCAGATGTATGTGTTCAGTGTTGGGGAAAGTTACTTTTAAAAGTAATGCATTACAATATTGCGTTACTCCATAAAAAAAGTAACTAATTACGTTACTTAGTTACTTTTTATGGAAAGTAATGCGTTACGTTACGTACGTTGCTGGTTACATTTTTAAATCCTGGACGGGCTGTGTCTTGTTTTAAAATAAAAAAGTTCTGTTTTTGGCAAATATAAAAGCGTTTTCACACCAAAAGTTAAATGAATAAGCCTCAGGCTGAAGGGAAAGTACATGTACGTCCGTACAGTAGAGTGCAGAAGAAGAAATTTCAACACACTTAAAAAAGACAATAAAAAAAGACACAAATGTTTGTCTAGAATGATTTTTGCTTATTAGTACGGTTGAACTGAATCATCGAAGGTCAGAGCAAAGCACACGAGAGTTAATAGAATAGGTCATTACACTTACATAAGGCGATTTGGAGTTTACGCTATGGCAGGTTTGCGTCATATTCTGAGTTGCATTATTTTTGTTCATTTTGAGCAATACTGAATCTGTGTTTTTTTGTGTGATTGAGAGAAGAATGCAGATTAATTTATTAGAACTACATAAATCATCTGATTGCTCGACATGGGGACGGAGAGCTGTCAATCAATAATTGAATAATAAACAGTAACTTAGCACGTACTTATTTGAAAAAGTAACTCAGATATTCTCTTGAAAATTAAAAAGTAATCTTACTTTAGTTACTTTAAAAAAGTAATCTGATTACGTAACTTGCGTTACTTGTAATGAGTTACCCCCAACACTGTTCATATTCATATATCCAATATGCAATATTGTAATTTTATCTGATTGTAAAAATTGTTGCACAACGTAATTTTGTAACTTTATCATGTAATGTCTGCTTTTCCCCTTATGGACAGTTGCTGAGGTGATGTATTAGAATAAAGGTCATTGTCCATATTTAATCAGATATAGATGATTTTAGGGAGAGCTGGGTTAAATGAAGCCTCATGAAGCTTCCGCCTCACTGCCTCTCACAGTGTCAACAACAGCGCCATCTGCTGGCTCATCAAATCTGCAACAACCTTAAAGCCTGTGAATACTGTATAATAGGTGTTGTTGACTCAAAATGTTCCTAAATGGAACTCTTTCTTTCTTTTAAGAAGATGTAATTTCTTGATAAAGTCCCTCAATAAACACCAACACAATCCACACAAAAGTCCAAAAATCTGTTAAAAAGAAGGGGAGGGGGGGTTTAAATACACAGGTATACTTTCATAAACAAGGCAGGCTACAAACTGTTACTGGTGCAGTACTGATATGTAATATGTACTTTTAAAGTACTAATACGTACCTTTTGGCTTTTGTGCATTAGGGTACCACCCTTGTGACAGCTTTTTTTCTGAGAGTGTGGTTCATGTTAAATGCATTTCTAGTAATATGTTTTTGTAATATTAGTAACCAAAGTAGATGTAAATGATGCAAACAAAATTCCTTGTCATTGACCTGCATTCTTTGCCAGTGTTAGTGATTAATCATAGCTACTGTTAATACTGTAGATGAAGAAAACCAGTTTCAAACATGTAGAACCACAGTCCACAACTGAATTAAACCAAACCGAGCAAATGCAGCGAAGAGAAAAATTTTGTTGCACTGTAATATACAGATGTATTATGTATTATTAGTTGAAAACAACACTGTTTTAACTATTTGCAACTGAAATGGTTAAGTTCACTCACACATTAGCTGAGCTGGATTACTCAAGGTTTACATGTGTGAACTCATTTTATTGAGCTTGTGACGACAAGATACGTGTATTATGTAAATTATTAAGATTATGTAACTTTGTTGCTAGAAGGAGGACAACTGAGGTCACTGGAAACTCACTGTGTTGTATACAGTATATACTGTATATACTTCTATTGTGTATACACAATATAGTCACTTTTTAATGCTGTGTAATGATTGAACCAAGCAATTATAGTTTCATGTGAAAGATTATCGAAGTATGTTTTACAAGGAAATACTACACTGTAAAAAATATACATACTGTATATATTATCGAAATTGTAAATAAAACAAATATTGTTAGAGTACATTTGACAAGAAAATACTATACTGATTGTTTGTGTATTTAAGTCTTTCTTCTTTAAAATGTCATGTTTAATTCAATGTGTTACTTGCTGTTTCTTCATTACCAGCAATTTCTGAGTGACATTTTTTTCTACACCCGTTTTTTTTTTTTTTTTTGTAAAACATGGCAATATAATCAGAATATGAGTGTGTACTTCTGTGACTAAAACCCTTTTTTTTCTTAGAATATATCGTTTCACTCAAAAATGGAATGCAATATCAAGTGTTTCCATACAAGTTGTATGAACTGCTGGTTTGTGCAGCAGGTCTCCTCAGGTGTCCTCTGGCCCATAGTTTTGCAGGCATAAACCAGCATGACTGTCTTTTGCATGTTTTTCATTGGCATTTAGTCGCTCAACTCATCTATGTTGTGTTCAAAGGCACCTGATCAGTTTTTGTTACACTCACCAGCAGTATGCTGGCAGAACAATCACATGGCAAATAAAGCTGGCATGACATTATTTAATTCAAACAACTCTGTTCAGTTAAGTTCACTTGATTACACATTTGTATTTACATGGATGAGAGAGGATTGAATAAAACTAACAACAGTGAAAATTACATACAAGAATGACTGTACTAATGAGTTTACATTAATACATGATGATAAACTACCATTCAAAGGTTTTGGAGTTGGTAAGATTTTTTAAATGTTTTTGACGGAAGTCTCTTGTATACTCACCAAGGTTATATTTATTTGCATTTTAATTTGCATTTTTGATTCATTTTAAAATGTAATTTTTTCATGTGATGGCTGAATTTTCATTATCATTACTCCAGTCCTCAGTGTCGCATGATCCTTCAGAAATCATTCTAATATGCTGGTTTGGTGCTCAAGAAACTTTCTTATTATTATCAATATTGAAAACAGTTGTGCTGCTCTTCATATTTTGGTGGAAATTGTGCTACATGTTTTCCAGGATACTTTGATGAATTGAAAGAGTAGCATCAAAAGAGTAGCATAACATTACAAATGCATTTATTGTCACTTTTGATCAGTTGAATGCATCCTTGCGGAATACAAATGCCCCACAAGGCCAAAAAGGAACATTTAATGCATTGTTTTAGTTTTGAAATTATTATTATTAGGCTATATTTCAAAAATGTACCACTTCAACAGAAATCTGCAACCCACATAGGCTACATTTCGAGCACACAGTCTCTCACACAGTCTTTGTTTGTTTTGCAAACATCTGGCTCTCACAATGCACACTGGCTGTCTTAAGGCCAAGACTCTTCACTCAGCTCATTGCTGTTATGTAACTGACACTGTTCTTTTAAAACTACTGAAGCATGCAAATTATCTGTTATGATATTGCCCTATTCTAGGCATTTTCTATCTTCCTCCCTCTCCTTATCTCACCTTTACCTTACCTCCCTATTCCCTACCGACAGTCACGTTCTCCTGTCGTGTTATATGTGATGCTTGTCTCCTGGCAGTTGGCTCAAATGCCAAAACAAAACCTAGACAAACCTTAGGAATCGCCACCTGAATCACTTCTAGCATTCCACTCTTTTTGTCAGTTACAGGCACTAGTTCTGCTCTGTTTGAACAAGCAAACATACAGATACCTTCCTTTCAAAGTAATCCATTTCACCTTAAAAGTAAAGTAATCCCACACTCCGCAAGGGTCAATAACACTGCATTCATATTTAATGCTTGTCCTAGATCCTGTCACAGAACAGTGCTAATCTAGCTCTGTTCCATAACCTACTGAGCCACACAGCATTCACGCAGAACGTTGATTTTGTTTTCTTCCAGCGTTCCAGGCATGAGCTTTATGAATCTCTGAACCATTTGCTTCATAAAATGATTCACTGTTTCGATGTGTCCGAAACACCAGGCTGATGGCAACTGCTGGTCAAAACTTTATTCATGCAGCCCAAAAATTTATAACGACACCTTTTACAAAGCGATTGCAAATGTTTTCATGAATGCGTAATCTATTAAATGTAATCTACTGTACAAATAATTGAATAGCTTTACATATGAAAAGTTCTGTAAAATTCGTGTTTTATAGTGTTATTAGGCAGGGTTTGGCAAACTAGATCAATTAAGCAATAAGTATCATTCTCCTTTTGTATTATAGATGCATCGCATGCATATTTTAATTGATTGAATTCATTAATTAAAAATGAACATACAGCTGCGAACCTTCAGAATTCTGAAATGTTTCGAAGCTTAAAAGTGCCTGTCACTTGTACGAAGCTAGTAAAAAGTTAAATAGGCCTATATATAAAACTATTTCAATATGGAAAGCAACTATAAAGTATACAGTATTTGTATCAGGTACAGTTCTGCCTATGCAGATCGTTGAAATGCTTTCGCTTTTCACTTTTCAAATTAGCAATTTTATTAATCTGCACTAGGGATGCACCGATACCGATACTGAGCTCCTGTACTCGTACTCGTACTTGTTAAAATGCCCCGATACCAAACGCCAATACCACACAGCATGTGATAAGCGTCATATTCAGACAAAGAAACACCGACAACACTCGGTATCTGCAAGTACTAAAAATGTATAACGACACCTTTTACAAAGCGATTGCAATGTTTTCATGAATGCGTAATCTATTAAATGTAATCCTACGGTTTACAATAGCCTATGATAAAGCTTTACATATTAAAAATTCTGTAAAATTCGTGTTTTATAGTGTTATTAGGCAGGGTTTGGCAAACTAGATCAATTACGCAATAATATATCATTCTCCTTTGTATTCTAGATGCACTTGTCATGCTATTTTATTGATTGAAACTTCATTAATTACAACACTTAACATAACACAGATGCGGGAACTTCGCATCGGAAATGTTTCGAAGCTTAAAGTGCCTGTCACTTGTCCGAAGCTAGTAACCATGCGAGTCAGAAGCGGCCTCAATTAAGTAGAAAATATCTTTCGAAGGACGGAAACGCAAACCCTACCGGCACATAGCGTATGTAGATTAGAGATCTTTTGTAGTTAGAGGTAGTACCATAGTTTCTTCCTGCGGGCAGGGTACGTCGCCTGGAGTTGTTAAGTGAAATTGCATTGTGCTGGTCAGGATTCACATAATTGCAGAGCCATCACCGAGTTGCCAAGAGGTTATCGGCCATGTTATTTCAGACTTCAGCACATAGGGCGCAGCGGGCTAGCCTAGAGTATGAGCTCTGTACTGTATTTAGTACTGGTGTTAGAGGGCGTGGAGATACCCCACGCGCGCGGAATATGCCCACAACCAGCAAGTCGTGGCCCTCGCACGCCCCACAACACGAACTGTTAGACACAAAAAGATAAACAACCGACCACGACACGCTCGGGTAGTCTGGCCACATTGAGGTCACACAAAGAGCCCTGCGATATACCGCCACCACCCAATCATTTACAACGGGCCTCCCCGGAGCTTGACAGCAAAAAGTGGGTTTGTACTGCCACATGACTGCTCGGTGTAGTGTGTGTCACGCTCGAGCGACTATTAAATGTAATCTACTGATCAAATAGCCCTATATGAATAGCTTACATATGAACCGTTCTGTCAAATTCGTCTGTTTTTATAGTTGGTTATTTTTGGCTGATGGGGCTAGGGTTTGGGCCAAACTAGATCCTTAAGCATAAAATCATTCTACCTTTTGTATTTCGACGAGAGGACGACAGTGTGCTGATTAGTGTGTGAACCAGTATTGGTAGAGAGTTCTACTGCATTGACAAGCAGCACTCCCTGTGCCTCTACGGAGTATGGTGGCGTCCCACCCCACTACTCCGTTCGGTTCCTGCCCCGTGCCTTGTCCTCGCCCGTACTTCGCCTTCGCATCCTAGTCGTCCGTGGTGTGCGCTGAGTACTCCACCCTCCTGGTGCGCTCAGGTTAACCCCCGTGGCTCCTCAGCCTGCCAGTGCGCAGACTCGAGTGAAGGCGGATGCTGTTGAGTCCATATGTGCCCGTGCTAGTGCTGCGTATGTCCCTTCACGGTCCCAACACACCCGGTTATTTGTGGACCTCTTGTGGTGATTGTGGTGTGCACCCACGGCTCCTGTGTCAAGCTTTGTGTAGGGCACCTCTGATCTACGCGGTTGCATGCTCAGCGTGTTGCGACCCGTACTATTTCCACAGTGATAGTGCTGAGAGATGAGACGCGTTATTCGTTATACGTAACCTCGCCGCGTCTGACTTGTGGAAGGCGAGACCCATGCGCACCATCTTCTGACATATTGGCTGCAGGCGCTGCTCCCTAGATCTGGATGACCCAAGCATACCTGGTGTGTACCGTACGAAGAGACGGTCAGTAGCTTGTCATAAACAAATCGCACAATGAGCTGAAAGCAGACACTGGTGAATACGGCAGTGCATACCCTATTACATCATACATAAAGTCAAGGGATTAATAAAGTGACACCAGACACAAAGTGCGAAACTATAGTGGCCATGCAAACGCCGTCATCACAGTATGTGATAAGCGCATATTCAGACAAAGAAAAACACCGACAACACTCGTGGCGGGATGTGACACGGGCGGGCCAAGTACCAAAAAAAAGGATAGTATCGGGCACTGTTCAATATGCAGATCGTTGAAAATCTTGCTTTTCACTTTTCAAAGACGTTTTTATTAATCTGCATAGGGAAGAGCAACAATACGATATGGTAGCGGGCCCGATACTGAGTCCTGTACTCGTACTCTACTCGTTAAAATGCCCCGATATCAAACGCCGATACCACACAGTATGTGATAAGCGCCATATTCAGACAAAGAAACACCGACAACACTTGGTATCGGCAAGTACCAAAAATAAAAGTATCGGTATCGGGCGAGTACTGGAAAAAGTGGTATTGGTGCATCCCTAATCTGCACATATGACTGTTGTCATCATGTCAAATATTGTGAAAGTAGGCTACAATTCATTCCATCAATGGGATTTACGACAGTTTACGAGTATTGTCGTGTTTATAATGTTGCGTTACTCTCGCCACATACTTCACCAATTTATTTCGAGAAAAAAACTGTTGTCTCATAATGATGCATTGGCGGTTTCCATTGTGCACGTGCTGCAGCAGTCCTGTAGAGAGAGCTGTCGAGCGAAGGCTGAGGGAGGAGCAGGGCTGCACCGCTGGAGACTCACCCCTGCCTTCTATGGCAAAACCCAGCCTTCTCATTAAATGAGTCACCAGAACAACACATGCAGCAAGTACAGAGCAGAGAGTCTGCATGTATCTTCAGCAAGGTAAGCTGGAACGCCTTTTGTTCGTATTCATTTCTGTTGTTGAGCAGTATTTATGATAAACCACATATAGGGATATTTAAAAGAATTTAAGTAAATATTCAGATTTATTACTTTCTTATTCAGTTGGGAAATTCCGATGTTTGTTACTTTTCATTCGTGAGAGTGGAAGAGGGTCGTGATAGTTTGTTTTTAGGCTAAACTCTGTTTGCACTTGGCTTTATTTTAAGTGATTTAGTTGAGTTAATAATAGCCAATATTTCTGGGGAAAAAGTTTCTATTGTTTTAGCATTCAACAGTACGCTTTAAGAATGTCACAAAAATGTTTGTGGCTTCCCTGCGTTCCGTCCTAACCAATAAGTGTTAGCTGTACTAGCACAGAAAAACCAAAAGTACCCATGTAATTATATTCTTAACTGTGTTTACTGTTGTGTTTGGTGTATATTTTTAGGCTATGTTCAATGATTATATTTGTGTGATTTTTTTTTTTAAATGGACCAACTAAGTACTGAAACTTTATTACTGCCCATGTGACATGGTTTGGTGGTGATAGTTTATATGATTATATAGCATATCAGATACCATCTATGTTTGCTCATTTCCTCTGTGTGGAAAATGTAACAAGCTGACTCATTAGTTTATCTCTCTTTATGCCCATTAGCTGGCATTGGTGTAATTTCATATCTCACTCCACTGAAAACTGTGGAAATATAAAATCTTGATAGCAACCATTTCAAACACATTGAGTTTGATTATTATATAGCAGTGCTTCCCAAACCTGTCCTGGAGAACCCCCTGCCCTGCACATTTTGTATGTCTCCCTAATCAGACACACCCAATTTAGTTCTTGCAGTCTCTACTAACGAGCTGATGAGTGGAATCAGGTGTGTTAGATAAGGGAGACATACATGTGCAGGGCAGGGGGCCTCCAGGACAGGTTTGGGAAGCACTGTTATATAGCAATTTATGATTATTATATAAATCAAATATTTGCTTAAAGGTTTAAGACCATGTAGCCTGTATGCAAAATATATTCAAAACAATGTGAATTTCACAAGCAGATTTGCTTCTAGCAAATTCTGCAGGTTGTTGTCAAGAGCACCAAAATTTATGCACCGTTTCCAAATCATAACTGTCTAGGATGGCTGATTTGAACTTCCAATTTGACCCATTCTGACCAGTATTATCTAATTCATGTACTTTGCTGACTCATTGAGTTTAGCTCATGTCTTGGCACAAACAATGCACAGTGGCTCTGGGAAGCAAGATGAGGTCATTTCTTTTGATAAAAAGGATAAATGAGGTAGCTGGTAACCTCACTTATGGATTTGAACACCTTTTTATGCCTTTGATGTGTGTCAGATGGCCTTTCAGAATGAGATATGTGTTTGAAATCTAGCAGTCGCCTTTGTCAATACAAATTCACATGCAAGAAGAATCTGTCTCTTTATATTAATATATCACATATGTGGAATTTTTGCAGGTTTCTGTTAAGGGCACGAGGCCAAGACATTTGGGGTGCTATTCAAGTGAAGTGTAGCAGGTGGATAGAATGTTTCAGAATGCGCAAAGAGATATTTCACCAAACAAAAATTGCCATTTATTCACGCTCATGATGTTCAAAGCTTTTGGGGCTTTGTTGTGAGTATTATAGTAGAAAAAAAGCTTCTATAGTTTAACATTAACAATTTTGATTTGCATTTTTGTTGCATCTTTTCTTCATACTGATGCGCAAAACCTTTGATACTTTGGAAATATGTAAATCATAAAAAGGAATTTGCAACACAAAACCTTATGCATAGCCACATGCATGCATTGACAGAAACCTCCAAGGAAAATTTACACTATCATTTGTATTTCCACTTAAACGATCAGCTTTTGTTGTTTTTGGATTCATGTCAATTGATAAACGAGTTTTTCATTACAAACAATAAAGTTGCGCAACATGACATTGAGGAACCTACGGTAATCCATCGGCATTCCGACTGAACAAAAGCTGAACAAGTTTTTGCATAAGATAGCTTAATAACATTGCATGAGAAGAGGTTGCATATTAGCATGAGATGACATATAAGTACAGATTTTATTGGGCTGACTGAATTAATTACAGAAGATTGCTGCTTGGTTTCCAATGAGATCAGCTGGTATTGCTGATTTTTACTGTATGGATGTGCATCAAGCACCTTCTGTAAACTTCAGTTCTGCACCTGAAGGGTTTATGGATGTGTGTCATGGTGCGTTCAAGTCATGTCGGATAGATCGTATTTACGAGTTGAACGCACATGAACGCCACCACAAAGTCGTTATTACGAGTGGGAAACTCGAAATTTTCTTTAAGCCCAGAGTTTCCGAGTTGGGGGTGTGTCATTGAGAAACATGGCTGAATCCATGTCTGTAATTTTCTTGTAATTTATTAAAAGAAGGTACACCGCCATCTTGTGCCGACTAAACTGACTTGAACGCACCTGACGTCGTAATTATGACTTGTTTATCAGCTCGTAAGTACAAACGTCCAAGGAGGACTTGAACGCAGCATCAGTACATGTTTACTAAATGAAATTTGGAAGTTAAATCTTTAATTATTCCTGCCACTTCTGTTCACTTATGAATCATCAATTCACTTTATACAGTGGGGTTCCAAAGGACTTTCATTTTGCATTGTTCTAATTAAAAAAATTATAATTACAAATTAATTCATCAAATGTAACAATTTGAGTGAAAAATTAAGTATGCAAAATTATCATACATTTTAGAATGTCATTGTATTAGTTTTTTTTCCCCAATGTCACAAATTACCTTATTTAATTAGAGAAATCTAGAAATTGTGCAGAATCCTTTTTTTTGTTGTTTTTTATTTTTTGAATTCTTAGTTTAGATTCCCAGATTTTTTGGAACCCAGTGTTTTTAGTACCATCCATCTGTTTCTGGTCTGTTAACTGTTAACTTGCTCAAGCATGTGCCAGACATGCGTGTAAGAAAATGAACAGCAAGTGCATGTACCCTTCTAGCAAATTCCACAGGATCAGAACTTGAAGCAACACATAAGACAGAATCAGCAGCACACATAGAACAGATGAAAAGTCAAAAATAATAATAAAGTGGCTTCATATTTGATCTCTTCAATTCTTTGCAGTGTTGTTCATAAGTTTCAGACAAACATACATTATTGAATATTTGTTGAATATTTTGAATGCATGCATACTTGACCTTGAGTTCACATAAGTTGTTTATAGTTCTTTATCACTTTAAGTGTCCATGCATTTACAGTAAACAAGCTTCATTATAGCCCAGCCTGGTCAGAACTGGTCCGTGGTTTTGGCGTATCAGGTTTTCCAAAGCAAACTGCAGGGCTTTCTCCCACATTTCTCGTCTCTGTGTCCTGGCTTATGTAATGGGACACCTCCAGACTGATTTAATGCCGTGGAGGCTACACTGTAAAAAAAAATCTGTGACATTTACGGTAAAATACCGGCAGCTGTGGTTGCCAGAACTTCACCGTAAAAAATATGGTAGCAACATTTTAGGTTTTACAGACTTAAATTCACAATAAAATACCGTATTTCATTAACTGATGTAATGTTAATAAACCAACATATTTAAGTACTAAAATCTGTTTTGGACCATTGTAATGCACTGATAACCACCAAAAAACTGGTGGTGATAGAAGTCACATGATGAAATAAACTCATCACAAACGCTTTCGAAGAGCTGAGGAGGACGATATCTATATATATATATATATATAATATATATATATATATATATTAATATAGATAAGTTGCACAGTGTCATTCACACAAACACTAAACCCCATCGTGGTGACACACATGATACTGAAATAATGCAATAAACATAAATTTAATAACATTAGATGTAAGATTAAACCCTAGTGTACACAACTGATAAGAAAAAACTAAAAAGAAACACGTTATTTAAACAAAAAACATCAAATATGAAGTGTCATGCAGGGAATTCTGGGAGTGTCAATTTACGTTTTTTCACTGTAAATTATACAATGACTTCTTCTTTTTCACTTCCAAAAAACATATTTTAAACAGTATTTTACTGTAGAATCACATTAAATGCAATTACATTTATTCACCGAATATAGTATGGAAACTTACTGTTAACAGGTTTTTACGATAGCATTTTTACAGTCTTTTACTGTTAAAAATCACAATCATTTTTTACAGTGTACCGTACAGAAGCCTGCAGGTTGGATTCAATACAAAGAGTCTGTTTGAAAGTTCATGCTGTTCTCTTCACTATTTAGAACAGCTATTTTGTGATATGGTTGAGTTGTTAGTCAATGTAGAGATACAGGTCAATTTAGAATTGCAACAATTCCTGTTCAAATGCCTAAAACTACTTATGTATGCAAATAGGAGCTTGGTATTGCTTCATGTGAAGACCATTTCTTCCTTATTCATAAAAGCCTGACGTCAAATGCAGAATTTAATATGTTTGTTTGTAAGTGCATGCTCATGTCTTTCATTGAGGGTAACTGTGTATCAAAGGACTGGGCCAGCAATCTAATGGCACCAAGAATAAACCATTAGGCTACAAACTATTAACCAGATTCAGATTCAGTGATGACGGCAAATGCAAAGTGATGTATGACAGATGTTCAAGGTAATGAGAGGGTGTGTGCACTCAAAAAAATAACATTTAAGTCTTGTTTGCGAGGTGCATGGGGAGTGGCAGTGCTCGATTAAAAGTTTCTCTTTTTCTCCCCAGAATGAACTTTTTCTTTTCATTGTCAGGCTGCATGTTTTTCTGTCAAGTTTGAAGTGTTCTTTTTCAAAACGGCTGTACTCTGAGTATTTATGTGCCGTGCGTGTCAGTTTGCAGATTCACCCCAAGGCTGTTGTTCTTTCTCTGATCTTGCACACATCCCCTTCACTCTGCCTGCAAGGATAAAACTTGCCAGGGCTGATGATTTTTCAGTGCAACTTCTAAAGCTTTTATGCATATGCACATGTGTGCTGCTTTTCATGTGTGGGCACAAAAAGAATTACAGAAGCACAAAGCAGATGAATACAGACGGATTTACATATCATAGGAATGAAAGTCCTGGAAATTCGAGGCAGGTGCATGGTCAAGTAAATTCATAATAAAATTTAAAAAAAACTGCAAGACTTATATAGCCATAAGTGGTTACTAAGTTATAGTAAGTTATGTTAAATTGCATGGGCCATGCTTTTCTTTTATAACTATTTGATTGCACTTAGAAAGAATCATTTTTAATAAATGTAAAAAAACACATGTAACAATAAAATTAATGAAATGTAATATTTAATTAATATTATCAAATTAAGACACCCCCCCCCCCCCCCAAAAAGCATTGTTAATGAGTTTCACTTAGTTAAGTTGACCTAATCTTTCACTTACCAGCCCAAGACTTTAACAAAGGAACAAACAAAGAGTTTCTCGTTGATGTTGTTTTTTTTTTTTTTTTTTTCTTTTATAATATAGAACATTATTTTTATATAGGGCAGCAATATATGTGGCAAGTTGGCACATTTATATTGAATTCAATAAAATAATTATATTTAGGATTTTTTTAAAAAAACGTAATAATAAAAAAATGTATATCAGAAATAAACATATGTTCAAAGCTCAGGCGGTTAAAAATTTGTGTTGTTGCAAGGCTGCATTTATTGTCAAAAATTTAGCAAAAAAAGCAACTATTTTCTTTTTTAATATATTTTAAAATGTAATTATTTTCTGTGATGGCGAAGCTGAATTTTCAGTATCATTACTCAGTTTTCAGTGTCACATGATCTTCCAGAAATCATTCTAATATACTGATTGATGCTCAAGAAACAATTCTTATTATCAATGTGCTGCTTAATATTTTTGTGAAACAATAAATTTTTTCAGGATTATTTGATACTCATATATTGATTTAAAACAAACAGAATTTTTGTTGAAATAGAAAAATTGTAACACATAAATCTTTACTGTCACTTTAATGAATATTAATAAAAATAAATAAATAATAAAAACTGACCGGTGAATTTAACGGTAAAAGACTGAAAAATGCTACAGTAAAAACCTGTTAAATGGTTAGCGGTAAATTCCCCTACTATATAGGTGAAAAACTGTATTGGACATTACATGTATTGGACATTAATTTTACGGTAGTATACCGTTTGAAAGTGAAAAAAGACCGTATAATTTACAGTGAATAACCGTAAATTGACATTCCCAGAATTCCCTGCGTTACATTCCAAATTTGATGTTTTTTTGTTGAAATAAAATGTTTCTTCTTCGTTTTTTCTTATCAGTTTTGTATATTAGGGTTGTGTGTTACACCTAATGTTGTTAAATGTTTATTGCATTATTTCAGTTTCATGTGTGTTACCATGTTGGTGTTTGTGTGAATGACACTGTGCACCTTCTATATACATTATTATTTAAAAGCTGCTTGTGATGAGCTTTGGTTCATCATGTGACTTTCTCATCACCACCTTCATTTGGTGGTTATCAGTAATATCAGTGTATTACAAAGGTACAATAAGTTGGTATATTAACATTATATCAGTTAATGAAATTACGGTATTTAACTTTAAGTTTGTTAAAACCTAAAACGTTGCTACCGTATTTTTTACGGTAAAATTCCGGCAACCACAGCTGCCAGTTTTTTTTACCGTAAAAAATACGGTGGCAACGTTTTGTGCTAATTTTTTTTTTACAGTGTACATTTAATATTATACAGTATAATTCACATCCACAACAGCATTACAGCATTTCAATGAAAAGCTAGTCATTGTATCAGTTGTGGCTTTTATTAACCTGGTCAGCAGATAATTAAGTTGACCTGTGGTGTGCTATTACATTCGTGCTGTGTGTTTAACATTTGTGGTATTTCACACACAGCAGTGACCCAGACGGCGATGACACACTAGAATAAGCATTACACTTGGACGCTAATCCCCAAAAAGGTGTTCTTATCTCTTGGATCATAAAATTCACAGAGGCAGCTCATACTAACCTGGTAAAGCCACATACAGCCACTACACCTCCCATACAAGGCTTACCATCTGTTTACACAGACGCTCTCCAGCACGCCTCCACCCTTCACTGGTATCTGGTGTAGCTGGAAGTGGAGTGAATCAGCAGTCTGCGCAAGTGATCTCACTTTTATTCAGTATCTCTTTCTGCTGTCTGTGGTCACATCCCAGAGGATCAAACCCCTTTCTTCTCTTGTTCTCCTGCATGGACTTGACTCGGTTAGATGTAATCACTTCCTCTCGTTTGTACAGAACGGATGTTACTTGATTGTCTGCAGAAACGAGCTTATTTGCAGTAAACCACAGATTAAATACATTAATAAACCTTTGTTTGCAATTGTAAATGCTTTGTCATGACTCATAAATCAGTTTTTGACATTTTGAAAGCGAGACGGTTTGATATGTATTGAGCTTTTCAAAAATAACAACTGTTTCCATAAAGGTTTCCCAAACGTTCCCTCTGTCTACCATTGGCTGGACAAACAGGTAGTCTTGTCCCAAAACTAGTGTCACTGGTTGAAACATTGTTGATGTTTAGGGCTGGTTGTGATACTCAATACAAAAACATGTCAATGTTTTCAATAGTGTCACAGCGTTTATGCTCTTTCTGGGAAATCGGCCTACTAATACCGTACTCATTCTTGTCTGCATATTAAGCTAGGGTATCAGAAAGCTATTTAGCACGGAAAAGATTACATCACCTTTAAATTGCCGGATTAAGTACTCAATTACGTAATATGATGTTTTCCCCCATTCTTTTTTTTTGTTTTGTTTTGAGCTTTCACTTCTCCATCTTTCATTTTCACAATGTCTCATAGCCTTAAAGTAGGATTTTTGTCTGCCGTAGAAATAAAGGTGTACATATGTTTCCATTATCCTCATTACATGGTACTGTTTGCTGTGGAGATTACAGAAACATAATTGGGCTTTTATTTTGTCTAATTGCCGGTTTGTTCCGGTGTCTTTTGGAAACATGTGTCCCTCTTAATCCCATTTTCTCTTATTATCTGTTCTTCACACCCTCATTCTTTTCTCTTTTTTTCCACTTAGAAATATTGCAGCAGTCACTGCATAACTACAGAATCGGATCGTCGAGACTTCCTATAAGAAATCTTATAGGTATACACTTTTTTCCTCCATATACAGACAAATATATATATAAGGCACTTGTATATCCAGAATAATTATTGAAGAGTTTTTTTCTTTTGTTTATATGTAGGTCCCATTAAACCTTTCATATTTAAACCAATTTTCTGCAAATTTTCAGATGCCTTTAATGTATATATCTTATTGACTATGGAACTATGAAAATCTGTAATTAAAATATTATTTTTTATAAATATAATATTATCTTAAAACCATTACAATTTATTTTAAACTTACCCAAAAAAGGGCCTCTGAAGATTCTCCAAAGCCATTCCGTATGTTATTCCGGAAGATGCCCAAAAAGATTGTTAATTGCCAAATAAAGGCGTTCTTTTGAACCTTATCTAAGATATAAGCAAAATATTAAGCAAGCACAACTGTTTTCAACATTGAAAATAATAGAAATGTTACTTGAATCAATTGAATTATTTTTAATTCGCATCAAAGGAATTAGAAATTACATTATTAATATATATAAGACTAGTATATATATTATATGACGCTCGTTATCAAAGTGAATTGACAACATGAGGAGTACACAAGAGGTGATAAACTTGAGAAGTGGTAGTAATAGTTTTAGACATCATTTCGGAAAAGTACAGCTGGAACAGGCAGGAATTAAGGAATAGTGAAAGCATCTAGAAAAGTTTTTTTTCATCGTCATTTCTACCACAGAATGCTGTTGTATGTGATGCATTTGAGATGTTTTAGAAATTACATTGATTGGTTCAAAATCAACAAATAATTACAGACTACTCAACTAAGTCCTTTAAAACCTCACCAGACTTTACACAGAGCGACAGTTTACAAATGAATGTTATGACCTCTTTATTTGTTTTACCAGCTATTGTAAGTGAAGTACCAAATCCACAGAGCAGAAGATCAACTGTTGTAGACGACTGCAAAGAGAGAACGCAGAATCGTGTCAAGATGTTGACTGATGAGGTTGCACAGGTGCAAGAGGTCAGTGTTTTTACCGTCCACTCGTTAAACGTGAAAAATATGTGCGATTCGTTTGAGTTTATAATCTGTGTTGTGTTTGTCGTCAGGTGAGATACTGTCTGAAGACTCTGCGAGAGCAAATGGCAGCCAGGCAAAACAATAACAACAATAATAAGGTACTATATTGTCACCTGTTCAGATGAATTTCACAAAATCAGTATACTATATTATACACACTATTAATTTTTTAAGTAGGTATCAGTTATTTCCTCAGTGGCTTGTATTTTTCCTATCAGTTTGGAATGCTTTACATACTACTTCAAATTACGTCTCTGTCTCATTTGTTAATAATCTATCTTGTGCCCTAGATTCCATCTAATGGCTTTAAAGTTGACGTACTTGTCAGCAAAGCCAATGGCTCCAATGGACTTGTGAACGGCTCTCACTCTAAACATCCGGTAAACTATTTGTCATACAAAGATTATTCACTTGCGCCATTATAAACACACACCTAAATAGCAAGAATGTATAGGCTACTCACAAACACAAACAAACAGAGACACTCCCATAGAAAGAGAGCGAAAGCATTCAGTCCACCCGCTGTATCACCTTTCAGTTGTTTTGGACGGAATTGAATGCCGTATTGTGAGTATTCCTCCATTAAGGGTATTTATCATTCAATCTCAAAAACTTCTCTGTCTGAAAATGGGAGTCCTGTTCTCTTGTACAGACTCCCAAATAATGACAGTAATGGACACAAAGTAGCAGATACAGTTTAGCCTCTTTAATGAAGATGCAATGACATTCATCTGTAAATAATTTGGCCAAAAAACATTACAACAGTTTTGTTCGTTTTTGTTTTCGTGGTAATGTGCTGAGATCTGGGAGCGTACACACTTTAACCTTTTGCTTCTGCCTGTGACAAGTCACACCCATGACATGATGCCCTTGGGAGCAGCAATTGCCAAACTTGTGGCTGCTCGGTAAACAAGCCGTCATTATGCCTTCAACTTCACACCTACAGTGTCTCCCGTGCACACAAAGTTTGTTTTTACTTATTGAATAATAATAATAATCATTTTAGATTTCTATTAAAGAGATTACTATTCAACTTTTTATTTTTTTTTATAGTTTTTTTTTGTAAACATCCCAAAATTTAACTAGGGATGTGCGCGACGACTAAACTTTGAAGTCGTTTAAAACGCAGGTTTTTATCGACTAGCTAAAAGCAAGAAACCCCAAAGATGGTAAAAAACACTTGTCAGTGCGTGTTATAAATAGCGACATGAACATGAGTAATCGATTGATCAACACTGTTCAAAGCCCTCAATCAATTCCGCAAAATAGTCACAATTTGCGAACGCTTGCCTCGAGCTTATCCGATTTAATTTTTAAAAGAAAAGAAACAGAAGAGCACACACGCAAGTCAGCCCAATGATTATTCAAATCAGATTGGGAAATGCAGAACAGTGGAAAATCAATCAATAGCCTGACAGAATTCATAATCTTCATATAACGTTAGCCAACATATTAAAAACACAAGTCAAAAACAATCGGAAGGTTTATCAAGAAATAGCATTAAACGGCTTTTAAAAACGTACTTCGTATAGGCTATATCGTCTAAAAACAAAATACAACAAGAAAACAAGGACCTGGGCGATAACAATTCCTGCACTGAAAAAACAATGCTCTGCAGGAACTGACGACTCAGGCACGCCAGAGATAACGAAAGAAGCCAACCGAATTTCAGAAGCACCGACATCCCACCACACCACCACGACGTGGGTCTGCGTGGATAGACGGCGCGAACGGGATCGCAGCACAGGCGGTTTGTAGTGAATGACGTGATTGACATTTGCTGGCTTTGGTCAGCCTCTAAGCTAACGCCTACGTGCTTGTATTGAATATGATTACGCATCGCTCCGGTAGAGTTATTGTAAGCCAATTTGACTTTACAGTTTTACACAACTTTTCAGTTTCCTTCTAATTCATAATAATCCCACACCTTACTCGTCTTTCGCGTGGTCACTTTTGAGCTCGCCACAACTGACACGAAGAAAACTCATGCGAGGTTTGAGGTAGGGATGGGCGATACCTCTTATTTAGTTTTCGATACGATACCGATATTTTTTCAAGGCAGTATATCGATACCGATTCGATACTTCTGAACTAAACTTTAAAATAATGAAATGTATTAAATTATTAAATTAATAAGAGTAAAATGGGTAATAAGCGCTTAATTTAGTTTAAAACACATTTTAACATTCAATACACCTTAATTGTAACTTATTAGGTTATATTTTTGTTTACAGGTTCCGATATGTTTTGTGTTTACACATGATTCAAATCTACAAATACTATAGTTGAACTACGGTCACTTTAGTAAAACCATGGTTCATTTTCATAAGGGACTGCCAGTGACAAATTGTTGCATGCATAAAATGCAGTGTATGATAACATTACAGAATAGAACATGATCAGTATTATCTTTCAACGTTTAATTTAAATAACTGTAATTGCACAAACTATGTAGGCTACAATTTCAGTTTGTTTATTGTGAAATAACTCTGTCCTTCTGTCCTATGATAAGCATTGTTTAGGGCTACAGTTGCCAAAAGCTTTACTGCTTTCTTATGATACTTTTGGGAAAAGCAGCCCTGTTTGAATGTACTGTCAGCAGTGAGTGAACGCTCTCTGTGATGGATTGGTTCTATTTTGCAACATTTGCGTGTGTTCAGATGAAAATAGTTCTATCCTACACAATTAATCGCTAAATTAGGTTATTCATCCAATTCAATGCATACTGTACGCATTATATTTTTGTTAAATTAACAAAATCCCGGGAATAAAACACCAACTTAGTTCGATTAATTTTGTTGAGGATCGATACTTACGAACCGCTGTCGTATCAATAGTATGATACTTGGATCGAGACGCCATCCTAGACTAATGGAAAAGCGGTTTACGCCCAGATACACTTTAAAAAATAATGTATTATTTTTCAAATGTTTTAACTTATTTAAAATGTTTTAAATGTAACAATGGTAATTTGATTGTAACATAAAATGATGGAAAATTTGAATGATAATTATGTTTTTTTTCATGTAATCGTTTTCAGTGTCGACTAGTAGGAGCTATACCGTCTAGTCGACTAGACCCGCACATCCCTAAACCACATCATTGTTTTTGCTTCTTTTTAAAATGCTTTTTAATAAATTACATTTTATTTTACCATTGTCCCTGATATAGATTTGAACACCTTTAAATAATATTACATTCTTTAAATAATTCTAAAAACTGTTCTTAAATGTACCAATTATATAAAGAATATGCTAAAAGAATATATGAAATACACTGAATAAATATAACCCCACAGCACCTCACATTTGCACACGGTATATTTTTCATTTTTTAAAATAACATGTTTATATAGTATTCTTACTCTAGCTCATAGAAAAAAAACAATAACTTTTTTTCTATGAGCTAGAGTAAGAATACTATATAACATGTACTATATAGACAAATATATTAAAAAGAGAATGTACTACATTATGATTAGTGGTCCAAAATTACATATTACCAGGCTTTTTTACTGGTAATAGCATGGTACATTTTTTAAGGTTAGGAGATGCCAATGAAATATATTCAAAATGGAGCAATTTTAAAGGGGACATAACACACACACAGTTTTGCCAATCTCGTGTTAATCTTGAGTATCTATAGAGTAGTACTGCATCCTTCATCTCTCCAAAAAGTCTTTAGTTTGATCACGTTTATGAAATAAAGATACAGCTTTACAATTCTCTCCGGGAAAAGCCGAGCTCCTGGAAGCGTGCCGTGGGCGGAGCTAAAGATTGACGAGCACTTAAGCTCCGATTGCCAACAAAACACAGACATTTGATGCAGTTTCACTTACCGTCTGTAGTTCTGAATCATGACCGGGATCTTTTATAGCTGGACGGCTCCATCTTTCAGTATCAAGCGATGTGCAAATACAGCATCGAACTGGGCCTTGTTTATAAACGTTCGTCAACAAACACACTTGTAAAACTCCGTTGCTGCCCCGGAAAAACAAACAGCATCCACGGTTTACATAACGCTGGGTTCTTTAGGAAGATGAACAAAGTTATCTTTCCCTTACAACCAAAAATGAAATGCCCATATAAGGAGTCCACCCTCGTTTACTCATGAAGAGCACGATACGTTGTCCATGCTTAGCATGAGAATCTTTAACAGTGTAAACAACTCTGAACGCATGAAACAGCATTGTTTTTTAACCCCCCCGTTTCTGAGTTGGCACAGGGCAGGAGGAGGATGAAATGTCACTTTAGCCTTGAGAGAAGTCACTAAACATCTGTACTCTCGTCTGCAAGAGATGGAGAAGAAACACCAGGAGGAGAAAGAGAGACTACAGGTCAGAAACGTAATTACAAAATACCAGGAAAATGAATATAAATGTGATATAATGGGTCTTCTCTAAACTGAGCACCTTATTTTTTTTTAAACTTTCATTAGAAAGAAAACATTGAATATCAGCGACGGTTTCTAGAGGAGCATAATTCTCGCGTACAGAAGGCAGAAACCAAGGTGGAGGAACAGGGCAAAAAAGTGGAAGAGATGCAGAAGCTTATGCGTGGTTTGGAGCTGGAAAATGCCACACTACGAGAAACGTTGGCTGCTAACGGGGCTGAACTTGAGAAACTGCGAGGACTGAAGAAAACGGATAGTGAGGACAGGTCAGGCCTCTTTTTTTGCTGACCCAAATTGCTACTGTTCATTTATACATAAGGCATTTTCCATATGTTTAAATGTTTCTTGGCTATGTAATATATTTCCACATGCAATTAGTAAGCAATAAGTTGTGCTAATTCAACTCTATTAAGTTGCATTGTCCTGAAATAGAAACTCCTCTTCAATGTAACGCCCTCTAACATGGGAATTCGACTTTGATCATTCAGTAGAGCTCCACCCTCTACGGCTACTGCAGTTGATTTCTGTGTTGCTGCAAGGTATTTGTGAGTGTTACACGTGTAACATACAGGTTTCGTCCTGCAGGTACTGAACAACGAAAAGGAGCTGGCTACCTTGAAGGTAAGAATCAAAACTTGGGATGACTATGCGCAAAAGTCACAAAGGAAAGTCAGGAACTGACGATACAGGTATATTACGCGCCCGGATATTTGGAGAAACACCCATCAGCAGAGAAAATCATTAAAGGAGATTGCAAACATTTAATTTGTTGAACGTGATGATTTTAGATCAGTGAGAAAAAAACTCGTTAGGGCGACATGAGTGGATAATGAAAATGGAAAAGTGGTGGGAGGGAGGAGAGGGCTATTGTTAAATTAAAGTTAAATTAATATTAATTTTAAAATTAAATACAATACATCGTTAAATGAATACATTAATAAATTAATGTATATTTAATACATTGTAAAAAACTAATTGATACTTTTACAAACTTTAAGTTATTAATGTTTAGATACGTATTAAATATTTAAATCTGAATCACCAGGCTGCTGTAAAGCAGTCAAAGATAGGATGTACGGTTTACATATTATTATAATAAATAAATAATATTTTACTTTTTTTTTAATTTGACATTTTATATTTATATAAAGTTATATAAAGCAGCTCTAAGATAGATAGATATTTTTTTCAAAAACAAACAGGTTGTGCATTATATAGAGTGTTTTCTCAGAGATGAGAAGTGAAACTCAACCTCTGTCATAAATAAAAGATTCCGTCATTTCCCTGCTCCTCAACCTCGGTGCACTTTAGATCTCATGTTACACGTAATGGCTTCATCCATGAACACTGAAATCACAGATGCAAGCAAAGCATTATGCTTCAGAAATCCAGCTCTATTGAATTTTTCTGTAGATTATTCAAGTTTTATTTCAACTTTATTTTAAACCTTAAAATCGGTTTGAATGTAATAAGTGCTTGCATTAATACATTCATATGTCCAAATATGTTAACAGGTGCAAAATTCACGAACCATAATGGAGCAAAGAGACCGGCTGATCGGCGACCTCAAAGAGAGGGTGGCTTTCCTCGAAGCTGAGGTCAGTGTCTGAGTTATTTCAAAGAGCCGCTTTATTCTGTTCTGCTTTTCACTGTGTGACTGTAACATATCAAATGTGTCCTGCAGAATAGAGAGTTTCATGACCGGATGGAGTTTTATATGGGCAACCAAGTGTCTAAACCATATAACTCAAACACGGGGTCCAAAGTTGTCTACAGGTATTTCATTCTTATAATATATACTTATTATACATCTCCTCATTTATACAACCTCATAAAACCATGTTGTTTTTGACCATGTCTATCAAGCTCCAAAAGCACCAAGTATGAGAAATTTAGCAAAAGCATAAAAACATTCTGGACAATATATTTGATTATTATAAGTATCTACCATTTTGTATTATAGCAAACCTCTGACGCCAACAAGCCCTGGAAACAAGTCTATGCCATTCATTAAAGTGGTCGAGATCAAGTCCTGAACAACAGATGAAGGCAACTGATGGAAGAGAGAGAGTAACTGAGTGACAGACACATTGTAGAAGAAGTAACAAGCATTCCTTTTCTCTCAACATTTATGCAACATCTCTCTGTTTAGCACATGAGGAGTAGCACGTGAGGTTTGTTTTTTATATATACAGTGCTTTGTATATAGGACAATAATTGAAATGTCACATATATATATATATATATTAGATTTGCAGACCATGCACTGCATTTTTATGCCTTAAGCAACTTTATTAATAGTAGTAGATGTAAGTGGTGATATTCATATTTCCTACAGTTCTGTCAGTATGCCTGTTTTGGCATGTATAGAATCGAATAATATAGCCATTGTATAAATATTGTTATACTGACAGCCAATTTAATTAAAAGGATAATGCCTAAACATCCTTATGTATCTGTATATGTGCATATACTCTAATATACATTTCTGAATTCACTGTAACTTGCAAAGCTGTCTTTTCCCTTTGGGAACTGTAATTGTATTGTGTTTTGAAGAACAATTGTTTTTCTGTTACTGTATTCTGAGCTCAACTCTACCTTTCCATCCATCTCTTATTAAATGTGAAAAATGTGTTACTGTAGATGGAATTGTAGTGCTATGCACATTTCTCTGGTATTGTATTTTACCTGGTATATGTATTTATCTTAAGGACTAATCAATAAAAAGTATTTAAGATTGCTCACAATATGTGCATGACGATGTTACTTTTGATATAACTGGATTGTGGTAAAAGCCAGATTTATTTATTTTTATTTATTTATCAATTGAAGGCATTTAGTGCATTATAATTGTCCCCAGTTTTCTCTACAACATACTACATGTCCAAAAGTATGTGGACACCTGTATTCCACGCTCGTGTTTAAGAATTTTTTTTGTAAAAAACTGTATATTGGAATATGGATGAAAGAATGTCAATGTATGCTGTAGTATCAAGATTTATCTTCGCTGAAATGGCTGGAATAACCTGTTAATTAGAAGTGGGCGTCTGTGCACATACTTTCAGTCATTTAGTGCAGTGTTTCTCAACCAGGGGTCCGTGGACCCCTAGTGGTCCTTGACGCAAGGCCAGGGGGTCCATATAAAGTATGAATTTTTGCATAAATTTTGTATATTTTGACATGTCATGTTACCATGAAAGAAAATCCAATATAGCTGATGATATAGGCAAATACTGGACAAGTCAACTAACTTAAATTATACTTGACTGCATTTGGTCCTCAAAGACACAAATGATACATTGATTGTTCTGGGGGTCCTTGAGGATGGTTCTAAATTGGACTGGGGTCCGGTACGCCAAAAGGTTGAGATTCACTGATTTAGTGTATAATATAAGCTACCCATCCTATTCCTATCATTATCAGTCTGTGTCCGGTGCTCGCAAGAATTCAGCGCAGAACACTAGCGACTTCTAGTGATGTAACTCTACACTCAAACAAATGCTACTGTCTGTCATATGAAATTCCAACAGTTTGCGGAAAACATAAGCAAAGCTCGACTCAGTTGTTTTTAAATAAAAAAAAACCCTGTGAAAGCGGCCACTATGCGAGTTTCTGGATCAAATCTCGGTAGTTTAATGGTGGGGGGGGGGGGTGGGGTAAAAGTTCCTCAAAAGCCTGATGTATCATATACTTACATTTTAACATGATTTTTCTAAAACACAAGGGTATGGATAATCAAGTAAACCCAAGTTACTTCAGTCCAGTAAATGTTCAACTTGAAATACTGCTAATAATATAAAAGCTCTTGGTCCTTAGTAAAAAATTAGTAAAGATTCATCAATAACTGAAGTACCAGGACTGAGAACATTATTTTAGGCCTATGATTATCTACAATAAATAAATAATTTTGATAATGTAGAGGTCTAGAAGTCCCAGCAATTCCATTAATTCAAATATTTAAATAATAATCAAATTCAAAATAATTTAAGGCTCATTCAATATAGTACACTTTGGGATATTATAAAAATATAAAATTTTTAAAATCACTTGAAGCACAAATGACAAAATGGAAATTGTTAGTAATGTAATCTGTTGGATCACACGTGTTAGGTAATGTATTGCGACTATTTTTTGATTACTTTTAAAATGCTTTTGACCTAACTCATAAAAAAATATTTTCTATTCTTTGTCACCAACATCAACCCCAAACCAAGTTTCCCAAACTGGGGTTCCTGAAAGAACTGCAGGGATTTGTGAGGTGATGAAAAGCTAATAATTAAATCATAAAAATATAAAAAAACACTTAATCGTGTGGCCTTCCATTTGTTTCATTATAGTCAAGAACTAAGTGTGCTGTGTGTGAAGTTTAATAAATACTGACAAAAAATTCGAATCGAAGTATCCGCCGTAGCTTTGTAAAGGAGAGAGAATACAAGAATATGGTTTGGGGAATCAATACATATGAACAATTTATTGCCAGTGTGTAATATGTAATCATGTAATCTATAAAAAAGTAACTGTAATCTGATTATGAACACTTTAAAATGTAATATAATCTAATTACAAGTATTCAACTTTTGGAAACTGATTAGTAATTCAACTTGCATGTAATCAGTTACTACCCAGAGCTCTAGTTACAAGTTGCTAGTGTTAGCTACAAAATGTTTGTATGTAAATGGTGGCTAGATCCCAAACTAGTTAACCTACCTACCGACCTACAGGTAAATTTGCAACCATGTTACCTATTCTGTTCCTTTTTATTGTTTATTGTAAATAAATTAATAACTTAGGCTAATATTCTAATTAGTTTCAAGGTCATATTGTAAAATTATTTACGGAATATGTATGTCATATGTATTTGTGACATCAGTATCAATGATCAGGTGGGTTTTTGGATAACAAATACCTAACTGCAACTACAGGGTAACAGATTATATATTGCATACTTGTGTTTAAGTTGTTATATATACATGCGTACGTTGTCATCACGTTGTTGCGCTCTGCGCGTGAAGCCGCAGTGGCTGTGATAAACCACGTGACGCGGTGATCCGGGTGTCAGCTGTGGAAGAGAAACAGGTACATTTTGAGCCTCTCGTTTATTGTCTGCGCGAGTCGGTTCGGCCTTGTTGTCGGCTTTGGGGAATCGATTTAGGACGCGAAAGAGTTCGTGTTTTGTTTCCGTCTGATTAGGAGGTCGATAATAAAGCCTCCGTCGGTCGGCGTTATCTCCACATTTCTGACATCCAGCCGGGTCTTTGGTTAGTACCTCGCCTGTTGTTCATTTTTATCATTCGGGGCCTGTAGGCCTCGGTGAAGCCTCGGTGTCGAGTGTACAGGTGAACCGACGGGAGTGCGCCTCACCCCGGGGGGCGTGTGCATTCCAGTTTTGCAGACCCCGCCAAAACACTATCGTGCGAATAACTCTTACCCCCCACGAACACAGCGCTACCAACTATTGCTTCATCTACCGCCCTGAAGAACCATATCGGTCCATTAGACAACCCAGGGAAACCCCCCATCCCCCTAAAAAAAAAAAGAAAAAAAAAATAAAAAAAAAAAAAAAAGTTAAAGTTTAATTTTGGGGGCCCCCCCCCCCCCCCCCCACAGCAGCAGCTCATGATGGCCGATAACCGGCCAGAGGTTATAGACTTCGGCCAGAGCGGAGCCAGCAACAGCTAGATATGTCTATTTTATTTAACGTATCAATAACCTATTAACACTATAAAAAACAGTGCGCATTTTTCATATCGTATCGTTAGATCTGCATGTTTGAGTTTATATCGAGTTGCTTTTCCAAGGCCCATCGCCTGGACTTATCATAATCCTTCACCTCCTAAGATTTTTTTTTTCTATTATTAACCAAGTTTATACAGTTGCTTACTTTTTAGTCGGTAAGTTAATATGGGATTCCCAGTATGCAGATCTGATGTAGAGCACTACAGGTAATGTAGGTTACCTGTTGGATGCTTATTTTACAGATAGATTGAATACTCTTAGGTAATGTTTACGTTCCAATGCATGGAAACGAATGCCTTTTATGTGCTGCTTTTCCTAGACACTTTACTTGTTGCATATATCCTTGTTTTATTTACTGTATGGAATAGTGTGAGTGCTCAAGAAATATAAAATGACTTTCACCCATGGACCGTGTGATTGTGTTCACGTCTCCAACATGGTCTCAGTTTGACAGCTACATCCTCGCCCTCAGCCCGTTCAAAGGCCGTTGAGTTTTTGTTGTTGTTGTTCAGCTTTGTCCGTTAACGCACGTCGTCCGTCTGTTTTCCCGCGGCTGGTCCCGCGTGCTTCTATCACGCTGGCCGATTCTGTGCGCGATCTAAAGTGCGCAGTTGCTTTCTTCCACCACATTTCCTTATGCGCAGAGCTGCTACGGTGGGCTGCTTGGCATAACCACACATGCAATATTTCGCAACTTGCATCAGGTGGACAGTTTTTGGTGTAATTTTATCGAAATGTGAAGGGCTACGGTGTTTTTGTGTGCATTTAAATAAGCTTTAAACTGAGGATATTGAGCCCCGGAAGCGCGTTTATGGTTGACTTGTTGCAGCTTGACTTGTAAACAGTATTTGGTCTTGTTTTTCAAAGCTTTCTAAGTTCCTAGAATTTAATTTCTGTTGGTGTTCTGGTAAACTTGGGCCGTCGCTTTATGGGTAGTGTCAGGCAGCAACGTTGTTTACTTCCAGTTTTGGCTACACATGGTGTAGCGTTGTTATTTGCATGCATATTTAATGTTAATGTGGTTTGTCGAGACCGTGTGATGTTTTTACGATTGTTATTTGAATTTTTTTGGAGAGTTGTCAGTAACATTTTTCCATCTGCTTCTCTTTTAAAGGTGTTATTCCTTTTGTAAATACTGTTATTTGTATATACTGTAAATGATGACTTCAGTGGGCGGAAGCCGGACCCGGGGCAACTGGGAGCAGACGCAGGGTCAGACACAGAGCCAGTCACAGCACAAGCAGAGGCCTCAGGTAAGTTCACAAGCATTAGGTTATATTGATTAATTATAGTGATTGGCTAAGTTTTGCCACACCTCCAAAGCCCCCTTTAACCCACCTCAAAAAACTGGCTACACCACCTAAAACATGGTAATCTTGGGCCTGAAACTGCAACCGGCATAAGTGAATCTGTTAAAAAAATTAGGTACTTGGTTTGACTTTTTCCGTCTACCCAAAAACATTTATGGATATTACTTGACTGAGTTATGACCGTTATAACTTTTGATGGGTGTGTCAAAACTAGGTCGATCCTGAATTAAATGGCACTGGATGTTAAAATGTGTTTAAATAAGACAAAATCTGATGTGATTTTAATTGGCAAGTGATGTCTTTGCATGTTCTCGAGCTGTTTGCAGTTTTGCTGGCTATGAGAACCAGCACCATTTCGGTGGAAAACGGGTATCAGTGACATCCATCAGTCTGAGACTTTTTCTCTTAGTCACTGCAGTCTATCACTCGTTCTTCTAAATTAAATTAAGGGCTTTAGAAATAAATCATAAATTTATGCTCAAGCAACTGCTAAGCCTGACCTATTTTTCCTCGGTTGTATTCTGGCCTGCTCGGGTGGAGGGACAGACACAGAATTTTATCTAAAAACATCTTTAATGCGCAGATTCATAGACAAGGCTTAAGCCTGGTGCAAGACTGTCTTAACTGAAATTAACTTGCACTGACATATCTTAAAATGTTATTGCCATTGATATGTATCGTGATGCACGCCAGCAATGTTTTCTCTATGGCACATTTAAAAAAAAAAAATTTTTTAAACTGCTTGATGGTTCTAATTGTGCTGGGCGGTATGACCAAAAATTTTTATCACGGTATTTTTCAAAATTATACCGGTTTCACGGTACATAACGGTATTTTTTTTGATGCATGACTGGGTGTTAACCATATTTTTTACTGATTGAGAGGAAATACTGCAGTGTATTGACTTATAATGCCCTATTTTACTGTCATGATGATTGAATATTGTCAAAAAAATACCACACTAAATAGTGACTAAACACGACCCCTTTTAATACATGTTAACCAGGAGTCCCTCTCATTTCTAATCGTCTGATAAAATCAACATGCATCTACACTAAAGAGCGGCTAAGCGGTTGTTTTGGCTATATCATTTTTTTTTGTCTCATGCAGCACTGTCTGTGTCTGAGTAACAAACTAAAAACAACAACTAACTAAAAAGTGCGTGTGATATTAACAGACAAACTACGCTCCTATTTATAATTCCAAACAATCAGTAAGCGACAGGTGCTAGGGAACGCTGTTTTGTACTCATTTATTGACGAGTCTGCTGCGGTGCGGTTAACTGAATGCGCTGCTTCTCTGCCGTTCACTGCACAGAACAGATGCCGAGAGGTGACACTTCTCCTGACATGCACCGGGCGAAATCTTCCAACTGAACCAGAGCTAAGGTTTATCCAAAAAAGTCGCAAGGTTTGTCAGTATGAATATTCTATGGAAAAAATCTGCTAAAAGGGTCTGAAAGTTTGCTAAATCAGTGTAATAGTGTCTGCTGATGTGTGTGTTGTGTGTGTTGTGTGTGTGAGAGAGACTTGGGAGCTGATGGCAGGGGCAGTGGATATTTGTGGCGGTCAATGTGGATATTGTGGATGAGTTATTCTGTGTCATCATGTTCTATTAGTTCTGCTTCAGTTTCGGAACTTTCACGCTTGGTAAAACATAAAGCTGTTCCCTCACCACAGTGCAACTGTGAAAAGGGACCCCTTTCAAACTGTCGCATTCTGAACGTTGTTTAAGTGACATACACCGATATTGCCGTATTTAAAAAATTCATATCATAACAAAATAAACACCGGTAGCTTAAACTCGCCCATGCATATGTTTCGAATTTAATGAAGGCCTAAGCCAGCTGAATCTAACCCGGCTGGGAAAAAAAAAGCCTTAGGCGTGCCTGTCAGGCTTCTAATATTTACCGCGGCCATACAAGCAGTTGTATTATAATTGATCATGTTGGAATATATACAAGAAGCTGGCTCATTTGTAAAGATTTAAATTTTTTCAATGAACAAGTGCAAAAACACAAGCTAACCAATCGCCATCATACATGCTAATTTCGATGGTATGGCTATTTGAAAACGTTGAGAGGAAATTAGTTGTGTATGTTTTTAGCTTTAACTTGAAGACTGTAAGGGCCAGATTTACTAAACGCCATATTAGCTTGAGAGAGCAATTTCAGAAAAGCGCAGATGGGAGTGGATAGTTTTGCAGGTGATTTACCGAGTTAAAGAACACGGACACAGCCAGTGCATTTCCATAATGACTAGTAAACTGACTATCTCTAACCTTAATAAATCACCTTGTGTGATTAATTTAAATACTCTCCTTCCATAAATTTTACATCTGAAATGGAAATTCCTACAAATGCATATGCAGTAAGGTTAGCTGCAAAAATGACTGTCCACGCCTTTTCATAGCTAATGTTTTACTGTGCATATTTAGTAACTCCTGACAGTTTTTCACCGCCAAAAGAGGGCTTGTGCTGGTCCAAGCGGTTAGTAAATCTGGCCTCAAGACTCAGTTAAAATCCTACTCATAAATGATGCTGAAATTCATTGCTGTATGTTTTACAACTGTTATGGACTTAGACTTAACCATTTTCTCCTTTTTGTTTGTTCAGGCCACCGCTGAGCAGATCCGACTCGCGCAGATGATCTCGGACCATAATGATGCAGACTTTGAAGAGAAGGTCAAACAGGTGAGTAGGGATGTCAGAAGTTGGCTGAAAGGAATTTAATGGCAGGTTCTGCTTTACCTCCATAAAACGGTCCCTTCAATAAAGAAAATTTGACTGGAGCTTCTAATCAGTTTTCCTTGATTATTCCGACGTGTCTATACCAGCAGTTTCATTCTGGGTCACTTAGTGCACTCAAGTTCTCTCACTGCTCTCGCTATAGCACTGATGGGGACCTTCCGTTTTATCGTGTTGCCTTCCGGATATATAGCCTAAGTCATACACCCACATGACTTTAAATGCTTCGCGTTGCTCTTTGCTCCCTCCCCGTCCCTTTTCCAGCTGGTTGACATCACAGGAAAGGATCAGGATGAGTCCATGATAGCACTTCACGACTGCAACGGAGACGTCAACAGAGCCATCAACATCCTGTTGGAGGGCAGCCCTGACACTGTGAGTTCAGGCTTGATTTTGTAGAGAAATTATAAAAAAAAAATAAAAATAAAGCCTATATATATTTTTTTTTTTTAACCAGTGTTTACTTCAACCTTTTAGAGAAAAGTTAGAAATGTTGCATTGACAAGTAACTAAAATATGCTTGTCATGTTAATCTTCAACTTTTCTTTCAATTACTGAAAATGATTTTAATCTGAAAATGATTTTACTAGTTTAACTATAACACTACTGTTTTAAAGAATTGATCAATGTGTATTTTAGTATTTAGATGTGATTCAAAGTCTTACATTCCTCAAATCCCGTATTTTCATCCCTCTTTTCCATGTTAAATTTGCCCTTTGCTTTGCAGGACTCATGGGAGATGGTTGGAAAGAAGAAAGGCGTTTCAGGTCAGAAGGAAAGTGCACAGACAGATGGAGGAGATGAAGGGAAGGAGAACCGAGAGAAAGGAGGAGAAAGAGATGTGGCACGTCGCAGAGGAGGGGCCCCGCGGAGGGGCCGTGGAGCCAGCCGCGGGCGAGAGTGTGAGTGGAGATATTATGCTTTTGTTGATGCTCCTTATTTTAGTCTGAAAGACTTTATGCCACTGTTTTCCTATTAAATTAGGCATTTAGTAAAAAAAATGCAACATTTCCTTGGGCCATTTAAGAGAACTGTACTTTCTTAGTCTGCAGTCAGCCTTTTCTATGCCTCAGGACAGGCTACAGCACGCCACAGTCCCTTCACTGCTCTCTCTGTAGTGCTGAAGGGACAGTGTGTGCCACAGTAAAGTTTGAGCTGCTACCGGATACTCTCTCTCAGCCTCAGTCTGAGGTAGAGAGCAACATAAGGCTCATATACTTTGACTCAAGTCTTGTGGTTTAGTCTATAATCTGACTCATTTGATGTTGAAAGGATTTATGTAAAATACATTCACATGTATGTTTAAATCAGAAGCTTGGGCTGCCCAGTCAAAATGAGGTAATAAAACACAATAGATACTATTTCTAAACACAGAAAACACTAATCATAAAATGTTTGCCAAGCATTTTGTTGCTCTTGGCTCTGTGCAACTTTAATTTTCTGATGCGTTTACAATAGCTGCTTTTAACCTTCCTCAATATAAAGCTCGCATGCCACTTAATGCATCTGTTTCAGAGCATAAAAAAAATCAAGCATCCAAGGAAAGTGCCCTTGTATGTGCTGAGACCAAACTTGGGCTTCTTAGGCATCCCTTTTTAGGAGTGAGTTTTAATAGGAGTGCTAATGGAGTCTTAAAGGGATAGTTTGTACATTTATTCCCTCTCTTCTATCTTGTGTATTGTTTTTCTTCAACTCCTTCCATTCTTTGTTTCTTCTCTTCAGTCCGTGGGCAGGAGAATGGGTTGGATGGGGCCAAGGCAGGTGGAGTTGCAGGCAGAGGAATGGAGCGAGGCCGTCGGGGAAGAGGCAGAGGAAGAGGCGAGTACTACTGTTGATAATGATTAACTAGAATGAAAATGGGTAGTGGTTTTGGTTTGACTTCGTCTTTCTGTCCTGCAGGTGGAGCTGGAAGGCGAGGAGGGAGGTTTTCAGCTCAGGGCATGGGGTAAGTTTGTGTGCTAAATTCTCTTTTTGCATGTTCTCTAGAGATCTCCCAGAATTCCCGATCCCCCTCTTTCCCATTACAAATACTCAAAGCTACCAGGATGTGCTCGCACTCTGGTTCCAACATCAAGGGCCCCTGTCCGGGGTCATTCTGGTTAACACCGGTTATCACTTCTTCTGGGAAATGCTAATGGTATCCAGCTAAAATTCATAATCTTGTGCTTCAAAAACATGTAAGGAATAATGTTTAGCCATTTTTAGCAGAGAACGCTGTTCTGTTGAGTCCAACCTGCTGGGTTTAAGGCTTGCTGCTGTGCTTATCTTGAGACTCTGTGTGCAATTATAGCCTGTAAACCTTAAAGAATTTAACATGTTTTCTATGCAGAGGTTTAACCAGGTAAGTAAGAGCTACTGTGGGGTTATTTGCTGCTTTTTGGTGCTATGCCTTTTAGGCTTGATGACACAGTGCGCTAAATTGATGGCCACTAGGGGTGGGCGGTAGAAAGGTCAAACTCTAAAAATGTGAGTCATTTGTATTGCTGTTTTCAAAATGCCACCTCAGAGTGTAGGGAATGTCTGTTGCACTCGCTTGATGTTTAGAAAGAAAATTAACAAGATTTTTAAACCTAAGTGTTATACCTGCACCTTCACTTCTATTTTCAACATGTAATGAGAAGTTTATATTCAGTGGATTACCTCAGGTGTTAAATAGTGCACTGTCATTAAAAAGTTTGGATTTAGTTCAGCAAGAATGCACTAAAATGATCCTGAAAACTAGAAAAAGCATCTCGGTTTCCATAAAAAATATGAAGCAGCACAACAATGATAGTAAGAAATGGAAAAGCTAATTTAAATTGTAGCAATATTTCACAATGTTAGTATTTTTGATTAAATAAATAATTATAAATGAGCATGAGACTTTTCAAAAACAAATACAAAAAAATAAAATGTTTACTGTTTTATTGATAGCTGATTCATTGGAATGTATATGATTAAATAGGTTTATGACTACTAGTTTTTTGTATTTTGGGAATAGCTTTTAGAAAAAAACAAACTCCTGACTAAAATAATTGTCGAAAGTGTATATTCTATGATTGTCATTTAGTAAAAATAAATTTACAGATTTCCTGCATAGATTTGTTGCCCACCCCTAACAGTAACCAAGATGCATTTTAATATTTTGAAGCGGCACTATGGCAAGTATAAAATGTTTTTTTTCAGATGGTTTTTTTTAGCATATAGGAGTTTCATTGTCCATTGGGCATAGGAACTCGCAATGTACAACCGTCATCCTGTTCGAAAGCTTAGCTGTTTTGAAGTAGTTTTTAAACTTGTTTGTCAACATAATAATAACAACGTACACCTATCAGTAGATCATAATATAACCATAATGCTTATTACACTCACTTTATTTAAAGGACATACATTCATAACTCCATTGTACGTTACACACTTCCATGTCTTTTGGCGTACCAAATTGGCCACCTTTGTTACATATTTTCCTAGCCACGCTTGTATTACACTGCAATATTCAGTAGGCTAGAATCTAGTCATGTCACGCCCCTGGACTGGTTTTCTTTTTCTGTCAAGGCCGCCTGGTCACTTTTCTTTGACTTGCAGTCAGGCTTCTTACTGGCCCCTTTCGCTTGTTTGGTTTGAAGTGTGCTTTTGTATTTTGCATGTTTGGTTTTCAATTCTTGGCCTCTGAACCTGCAGAGTACCAATTTAGCCTTGTCTGAGCTGGCAAGTCACATTACAAGCGTAGCCGTTTCATTCTAAAGCATTGTCTTATGCTTTTACACCTGTAGAGCAGGTGTGGTAATTTGACCAGCTATGGACGTGAGCATGATGGTTGCCATCGCTCTCGTGTTCTCTCTGTCTCGTGCACACACTCAAGCACATCTTTCTTCGCACCATGCACCCCCGTCTTTCTGCCTGTGTTGAGTTGCTTGTAATTCTCCCTGTTGTTTCTCCCTAAAGCCAGATTGATAAGGGCCCCAGATATGATTTGTCAGGAGATGAGAGGTGAGTTAAATACATTTATGAGCGTGTTGGTTTTGTTTGTGTAGGATCAATGGCTTTATAGTGGTTAGTTATTGAAGAATGCATCAGAGTTTGAGCTTCATATGTGTTTAGTTTCCAGTGGTTTGGTTTCCTGGTTATGAGAGTGAGTGGAAAGCATCAATTGCGTCTTTGGTAATTGAATTGTAGAGCATATGACATAGGGTGTTTTTTTTTACTGCTATACAGGATCATAGTTGGATCTGTTTGAGTTATTTCACATGTCGCCACATTTTGTACTCTGATAGTCCTCGATGTTTATCTTTACCCCCTCATTACTCACTCTCAAGTTCCCTCAAAAAACAAATTAATTTGGTTTTTTTCTAGTACCCGTATTAACCCACGGAACAACACTACGACCAGCCCAAACAGGGAGAGCTACAACAAGCGGCAGCACTCTGTCATGAGTAATCATCACAGGCCTACCTGGAAGCCCGAGCATCGTGACTACGGGAGTGTTGCCATAAGTGTTCTCATCCTTTGTAAACACCCCCTTCCTCAGTTCCTTACCACTGTTGGCTTTCTCCAGGGCCTGAAGTACACAAGTTCCATATTAAGGGAGAATCCCACCCCAAACTTAAAATAGTCAATCACTTACCCCTATGTTGTTCCAAACCCCTAAAAGCTTTGTTCATCTTTGCACGGTGCACGGATGCTCTGTTCATTCAATTCAAAGTGTAAATAAATGTAGAAAACGTATCCTTGTTGCAGCTGACACAGAATAGTGTACGCTGCTTGCGTTCAGCAGATATTCTCCAAAAATGGCGCAACGGTGATGCGGGCAGACACAGAGGAGACGAATTGTTGAAAAAAGTCATTATTTTAGTTTTTTTTCTTCGTCGTACAAAAAGTGGGCTATTCTCGCGCTTCAGAACGTTACGGTTTGAAACCACTGATTGCAAGATTGGACTATTCTGACGATGTCTTTTCATCTTGCCTGCTGGACCTTGCCATGTAATTTTACTTGGCAGTCACTCGGGTCGCAGTCACACGCCCCCTGATTTCATAAAAAAATATCTTAACTTGTGCTCCAAAGACAAACAAATCTTTTATGGGTTTGGAACGACATGGGAGTAAGTGATTAATGACAATTTTCATTTTGGGGTGGCGTATCCCTTTAAAAACTCGTCTGTAGAAGTTTGATGTTCCTGAAATAATTCTGTTTCCACAGGACTTGAGTTTACAGGTGGAGAGGGAACAAACTATCCTCGAAAGTTTGACTCGGCCCCTGGTGAGTCTGGCACTGGATGCTTTGCTAAGGATTTGTTTACCTGTTGTCATTGTAAGTGAGCTAAATGTCTGTGTAACAGGTGCTTGGAGAACTGCCACAGAAGAGTGGGGCATGGAGGACTGGAATGAGGATGTGAGTATTTGATCAGAGAGCAAAAACCTGCTTTTCAATTTAAGACTAAGCAAAGCTAACTCTTGTTCTCTGTTTAGTTGTCAGAGACCAAGATATTCACTGCCTCCAGTGTGGCATCCATGCCCATTCCACAGGAGAATGTCACCATTACTGCTGGACAGAGGTAAGCCAGTGGTGATTTCAAGGCATCAGTGAAACTCGCTTATTAAAAACTTTTTTTTTTGGCTAGGCATACCATTCAGAAGTCTGGGGTTGTTGTTGTTTTTTCTTACGTCAGTGAAGGCTGCATTTAAAAAAAAGAAAAAAGGGATTTTTAAGTAAATTAAAAAACAAATGTTAAATATTTACTAAAATTGAAATGTGATTTTGTTAATGTTTCAGAAGCCATTACTTCCAGTTTTTTTCCTTCAATTCCCAAACATCTTTTCAGAAGTCATTCTAATACCTGATATGCTCAAACATTTTTTGTTGACAGTTGTGCTGCTTATACCTTTTGTGCAAATGTTACATTTATTGTTAGTTTCATTCATTCATTCATTGAATATCATATTCAATGAATGAGTGAATAAATAAAATATTTTTTTTAATGGTATGGAAGTCTTTTGTAACAAATGGCTTTACTGTCACCTTTTGAAAAATGTTACGCATCCCTGCTGAATAATTGTTCATTTATTTAAAAAAATGTAAATCTTACCAACCTGAAATATTTAAATGGTCACCACTATCAGAAGTCTACATTTTGAATGCAGACTATTGTTTTATCTAGAAGGAATGCAGTTTCAACACTCAAAACCACAATACTGTGGCGTGTCTAGTTTTTCACAACCTAATTCTAAATATCTATTCATGTGCTGCAGTCATGGCATACGAGAACCTAATTGATGTAAGCATGTTTGATGTTCAGGATTGATCTGGCGGTGTTGCTGGGGAAGACGCCTCCCTCCTCTTCCTCAGAGGCAGAACCTGCTTCGCTTGAAGGCCCACAGCCGCCGTCTCTGTCTCAGTCTTTGGTGTTCAGCAGCTCAAAGCAGACAGCATCACTGTCCCAGTCCTCCTCCGGTGCTCCTTACAGCCAGCACAGCATGGTGAGCAAGATGGAATAATGAAGTCACACCGGTCATGTCATAGCTGTTTTTAAGGGTCAGGTTTTATTATTATTACTATTAGTAGTATTTTTGTTTTAGAAGCCATATTTTATCCTATTTAAGTTTAACTTAATAAAAATCTAACTTCAATTCAATTTAAAATGTATTATGTTTGTCACCTTTTTGGCATTTATTTTTTTTGCTCCAAGCCCTTGAGTTATTTCCATTTACTGTCCAATCAGCATCCAGATTTGGCCAATCAGCATTCAGAACTGGTATTTAGTTCTAAATTAAACATTATCCTACCTAAGTAGCCAAAACAATGGGGTTTTGTCTCTCTATGTCCTTTCTGCAGGTGAGCATGCTCAGTAAGGGTTTTGGTGATGTTGGTGATCCAAAAGGAACCACTGGAGGCTCCACGACTGGTTCTCAGTTTCTGGAGCAGATTAAGACGGCCCGGGCTTTGGCCCAGCTAGCAGCCCAGCACTCACAAAGCGGCCCACCCAATGCTGGTCCTTCGACCTGGGATACCAGCCCCGCTACACTGGGGCAGTACGGTAAGAGGGATGATGGTTCGAATCACTTCTATGATTGTTCGACCCTCTCTGTGAAGTCTTGTTCTTTCTCTTTATCTACAGATATGAAACCTCAAACAGAGCCTGTGCACAGTCCCTTCACCAAACGGCAGCCCTACCAGCCCACCTCCACTTCCTCCTCCATGATGGATGCCTTCTTGCAGGACAAAGCCACACCTGCTTCTACCACCTCAACCCTGCCTCCTCAGTCCACCCCATCGTCATCATTGCCCCAGGCCGTCACCACCCCTCTCCCCAAACCCTCGGGACCCACCCCAGGTCGGCAGAACTCTTCCAGCCCAGCCGACCCACAGGCATCCAGCCCACTACCCCTGCAGCAGCACAAACTCAAACAGCAGAAGAAGAGGGCTTCCATCACAACCAAGGTCTCGATTCTCATAGTTCCTTGGGGTGTGCGTTGCTTTGTTGGGATTGATAAACTTTGCCTTGAAGAGTTGATCAGTTGGTTTACTCAAATGGTGTGATTTGCAGATTCCAGCCCTAGCAGTGGAGATGCCAGGCTCTGCGGATATATCTGGGCTCAACCTGCAGTTTGGAGCATTACAGTTTGGCTCTGAACCGGTGCTTCCGGAGTACGATGCCTCGGCAGCTGTTGCCACAACGACACCAGGCAACCAAGGCCAGAACAGCCTTTACACAAGTGCTAGCAAGTGAGTATCTCACATCTGAGGGAGATTGTCAGACTAAAGCTTTTATCTAACGCATTCATAGTTTCAAGCACAGGTTAAAATTGGCACAGTTATTAGGGCTGCACGATTTTTTTTTTTTTTTAAGCACCAGGTTTGCTGTTCTCTTTGTATTTGGCCACAATTGTGACTGTATATCAGTATAATAACAATAATAATAAACATTTTTAAAATTTAAAAATATATGTCTGCATTTCTTCATTTTTAATATTAAACCATCATGCTTTTTTGGTGGAAAACTGCAGGGAGAGGAAAAGACTTTGAATATGACAACATGTTTTATAAGGACTTCTCGTTACAAATTTGGGAAGATGGTTGCCACATGTTGTTTTCCATAAATTATACAGGGATACAAGCTGCTCAGATGCTGAAAACACTGGATCATGAGCTGCTCCTGTCTAAAAGCTTATGAAACATTAAGTGCATTTATTTAATTAGGCTTACATTGCAGCCTTTGTGACTTTAGCCATATCATGACTTCAGTTTTATTTGAATTAATCATGCTGCCCTGATTGTAACGCAGTCATAAAATGTCGATTTATGTTTTTCTGGTTTTCTCCACAGTGAGCAAGCAACAGCCCTGTCCAACCCCAGTCAGAAGGAGCTTTATGAGCCAAGAGCCAGCCAAACAAGGCGCTACCCTCCTTCTGTGTCTTCCTCACCACAGAAAGACATCCAGTCAAAGGTGAGAGTCAATCCAAACAGTCAGACTGGGGTTGTCTATCAGTGTGTACCCCATGAGTCTTTTGTGAAAATGACACTTCATCCAAGCAAACCTTTTCTTTCTGATTACAGAATGGGTTCAGTTCGATGCAGACGTCACAATCTATGGAAGGTATAACTTTCAAGTTTTAATAATCAGAATCCACCCAACTTTAAATGAGCTTGAGCATTTATAGCAGCCGATGAAATTGCTGCTGCACGTGCTTATAATAAACCGAATGTTATTGTCCGTTGGTGTGGATACTATTATAGTTATCACTCTTTGTAAACAAGCCTCGTGCAACATTGTTAAATATCCCATTATCTTTCCTAGCTGCAGCAGGCTCTGCAGTGCCCGTGAAACCGGCGTCCGAATCAGTCGTCCCACCATCGGTTTCCAACATATCCTCATTGGCTGACCCTTCATCAGGTCCTCCTTCCCTGCAGACGCCTCTCAGTGCTCTCGGACACGAAGGCACCTCGCCCAGCTCACTGGCCCCTCCTCAGCACAATAAGTATGGCATTTTGTTTTTGCGTTACTTCAGTTTAATCTGTCTGGATAAGAGAGATGCTATAATAGTACTGCATGCTTCCCATCAGCTCCCTCCCTACACCGCAAAACAGTTTGGCACCTTCTTCAGTTCGCACTTCGAACACAAGTCTGCTGGTGAGTTTGCAACTAAATGTACAGCGCAAAGTCTGTGAAATCGGTATGGTCTGTTTGCATAATGCATGTCTTGTCTTGTTTTGCACGGCTAGTGTTCTTTTCGTGAAAATATAATTACTTGATCTGCCTCTGAAATGACTTTCGGTCATTTAAAATCTCAATTTATTCTTTAAAAAAAATGTCTGTTTACAACATTTTTAAAAAATGTTGTATTTAGTTGGCTTTTATTTTTTCATCTTGTTTGTGATCACTGTGATCTCCTCCCAGCACCCAAGCGTAGATGGCGATTCCAGCTTGCACTCATCTTTCTCGTCGGTTTCTGCTGTGGCTCCTTCTTCAGTTCCCCCACCCTCTTCAGCTACTTCAGCGGCCCCTGTTTCCCACAGCGTCCCTGTTGTCCCCTCTTCATCTGTCAGTTCGGTCTCTGCGCAGTCTACACTGGGCCCAGTCAGCAGTCTGAACATGGGATTGAACAGTGTGGCTTCAATGGCCCCCCCTATGGCTGCTGCATCATCATCTGCTGCCTTGGCCATTGCAGCACCTTCATCTGCCTCATCGTCTCGCAGCACGGCTGCCTTAGGTAAGCATACCGTGACACAAAATTACTCTTTCTGCGAGAGAGTGTTTCATAGGGTGCCATCTGAAGGGCTAGAATCATCTAGTACACTTACGTTTTATTTATTTATTTTGGATTTAAATATGAATATAATATTAATGTAACTTTGAGAAATGCTTCCTTCAAGCATTGGATGAACCTGTGGTCAGGGTACTGGACAACAGGTTCACTAAACACCTTGCAGCTGTTCTGCACCAGCTGCTATTTCCACCTGTTTTCAGTTATCAAAGACATGTATACAACATATATAATGGGCATAAATGCTAATTTATTTCCACGTATTTAAGAAAGCCCCACAGAGTCTATTAATCTGTAGTAACACTGATGTTGCAGATGATTTTGCGGAATGACCCACTATTTGTTTAACTAGGGGAAAACAGTGCTGTTGTTTGGAATAAACTGATGCAGAATCATTATGCATAATTTTCAACATGTACAGTCAACATTCCTTTCATTATCTCAGATGTGTAAAACAAAACTTGGGAAATGCTTGATGTAACCGGATAAAACCATTTCAATATAATTTGATTATACGCTGCTTCATCTAAACAACAGCGGGGGGTAGGGGAAAACGTGCTTGATTGATTTGGATAAACGGATGTCAAATCATTAATGCATAATTGATTCAGACACATGTACACGTCAACATTCCAAATTTCATGTAAAAAGCCTCGATGTGTAAAAGCAAACTTGGGACATGCGTGATGTACCTAAAATACAAAAGCCATTCAAAAATATAAGTTTGAAAATAATAGCACTAGCTGTCATCGAAAACATGTGAAAAGCACCCAAACAACCTGCTCCTGGGCGTGCCGCCCCTATGCTGCCCAACCCTTACTATATGGCATTCCCGGCCTGCTTCAACCCATACAACCAATGAGTGTATTTGTCCTGGTTATTTTTTATTCTTTTCTGTCTGCTAAGTTACATCAACGTTTCTGTACTCTTCCAGCATTACTTTATTTATTGTAATAATTATATAATTAGCTCACAAACTTCTTATGTCCTGCAGCCTCAGGTGTATGGCTACGGATTACTTCAGGAAATGCGGTGAGACCAAGATACCCCTGGTGAGGATTTTGTATTGTGTTTCCTGTTAATGATGATGCTGAATTATGTGATATGGAAATCAACCGTTGATAAACGTGTATTTGTTTTGTCGCAATAGTGAAGTTGAAACACATTTTCTCTGCTCAAGGACTAATTACGCAGCCCCATTGCCTACTTCCAACCACAGCCGTACTGTATACAGGAGAAGGCAGTTTGACAAGCAACCCTTAAAAAATAATACGGGTACAAAGAGTGACAGACTCAAGTTTGGTTTGTGCATTGCATTCAGTGTCTGTTGAGGGGAACCTTAGTGTTTTGAGCCAAATTCTACATTTCCTGAAATGCTGTTTCTAAAATCTTACTCTTAGCTGGCGACCTGTCGAAGTTTGGCCGTGGCGACGCATCGTCTCCTGCCCCAGCCACAACATTGGCCCAGCCTCAACAGACCCAGACACAAACACACCACACCACCCAGCAGCCCTTCCTTAACCCAGCCCTTCCACCGGGATACAGCTACACCAGCCTGCCCTATTATACTGGTGTGCCTGGTCTGCCAAACACCTTTCAGTACGGCCCTGCCATGTTTCCGGTAAGCGTTTATAATGTCTTTTTAACAGAGTTGAGTTGAAGGGCCTCGGTGCCTGCTCAAAATTCAGTGTGAAGGTACAGCTTAAAAGCCAGACTGAATTATACTGAATATATTTATGACACTATACAGACAAACAGTCTGCATAAACACTGCCACTTCAGAAGCTCTTTTGTGCCACCTTTGAAGTAGGGCTGGGCGATTATAGCTAAAAAATGTATCAACGATATAATGTTTCATATCGTTCGGTATCGATAATTATTGACATTTTTATATGAATCAATATAAAAAAAAAATTTACATTTAACCACTGTATTTTTAAATTAACTCAATTTATTGAGACAACAACAAATATTTTTTGTTTTAAGTCAAACAAAATAAAAATTAAACAAATTTCTAAAGTTTTATATGCAGATTAAATAGGTTAAACTTTTGGCTTGTTTCCCAAGGCCACAGGAGGGCGCAATGAGCAAAATAATGCAGCACATTAAACTGTCCACGCATGGGGAAAAAATGTGCATTGTCTAAATTAACTCGTATAAATCAAATATAATTTCGTAAATTGCATAAATTATGAACAAAACCGCATCTCACATTTATGCATTGCTTAATCCAAAGAGCCGAATTGACCATCACACAGATTGCCTTTAAAAACGAGAGACGCAGTGAAAATGAATAAACCTCCACAACTTTTGTAGACGTGTTTTCTACAAGTGTTAAACCTGTTTTAACTTTGCATGCTTTCTACTGTGCTGGCTGCTTGGGGTGGGCGGGGGGTGCGTTGTGTGAGACACGAGTGCAGCAGTCTTATTTGTCCGTCTAAAAAATGCGCTGAATATGCGTTCTGTGTGAATGGCTTGGTTTCGGTTTTAACCTAATCAAGATCTTCTCCGCATTGAGCTACTATATTTCTCTAATATTTTGAATGAATAACGCACCAACTGTGCATCTCGTGGGCTAGACTAACAAAACATTAAACTACAATGTCACTTATATCATCATCACCGCATCTCGTGCTCCACTGATGACGCTCCCTGACGCACACCTAACATTCATTGTAATATTTTTGCCTTCAAATGCAAATGTTTATTTTAAATTCGACTAATATTCATTCTTTATCTCCTCATCACAAGCAGGCACAGCACTCTTGTTTGTGTTTGTGTGTGCTGTCTGCTTCACTCATAGTATGTGCCTATATCGTGCACTATATCGAACAATTTTTATATCGAAGAAGGTGTACCGTCGATAAAAATCGATACCGTTTTATCGCCCAGGCCTACTTTTGGGTACAAATTTGGCATTAGATATTTTAACATTGACACATTACTGCCTAGTCATATTTATTCACGTGTGTCCATACGTGATGAGCTCTTTAATTTTCTAGACTCTTTAATTTTCAAAAATTTTACACCATGTCTCTCACTAAGCATACCCACTGAGTGGACATGGAAGATGCATTTACTTTTTGCATCTAGAACAAAACTCAACAGCCAATCAGCAGTCTCAACTCAATAGACAGACACACATCTCAAATTCAGTCAACAACTGGTCCTTTTTCTACTTCCTCTATTACCTCTATTTAGTGTTGTTTTTGACGGCCTGTTTTAATTTTAGTTTTAGTCTAGTCTTTTTGTGAAGCTGTCATTTTAGTTTTTATTAGTTTGTCACGTTCATACTCTTTTTAGTCTAGTCAAGTTTTAGTCAACTAAAATTCTGAGCATTTTAGTCTTATTTTAGTCAGAATTATCCATGACTATTTTAGTCTAGTTTTAGTCCTTGAAAATTGTGTTTTAGTCTCTTTTTAGAAATGCAATTCTATTTAACCCAGTCAATATAGTATAAGTACCTAGTAGTATAGACAAAACCAAAATTTTCTTTTAGCCAAACCCATTTCAAACAAGGGTATCTTATTATATTATTGTTACCTTATAGACTCAAGAATACATCCATTTCAGACACGGAAGACGCTCTGATTTGAATTTACAATTATTTTACCAACCAAACATGTTAGAAGTACACACACATAAATTTAAATAAATACGAACCCCGGCTGGCCGGCCATCGGAAAGTGTCAGACTTAACTTTGTTTGGTTTACGTCTTCTAAATCAGTGTTTCCCAACCTTTCTTTAGTCGCGGCACCCTTTGGAAATTTTAACAAATTTGTGGCGCCCTACAAAATTAATTTTGTCACAATATTTGAATTTCTAACTTCGATGTGATAATTTGAAAAGTATAGATATTCGGTACAACAGGGAAGAACTGCATAATATAATGTCATACATATATTTTTAATATTATAAAAAAAATGTGTCCATCAATGGTGGCAAATCAGTAGGCTAATTTCTAATGAAAAAAAAACTATTTATATGACAGATTTTAATGTAGGATTTTATTAATATGTAAACATTGTGAGATAGCTAGCTATAATGGTAATTAAACAAAGTTTTGATCACTCAGTGTATTTTTGATTTATAGCTGAGTAATTTGGGTTGCAGGGGGGGGGTAGCACTGCTAGCTTGATTTAAACTGAATTTGAATAAAAAAAAAGGACAAGGGCTAAGCAGTTAATAATAAAATAAGAACAAATAAAGAAATTACTAATGATAGCACAAATAAAAAATAACTAACTAAGCCTACAAATGAAATAAATTGCTTTTTTTCCGTGTATGTCTAACACAGTAGGCTCTTAAGTTTTTTTTTTTTTTTTACAAATTTAGCCAAATAATATTTAATCCTATAAAGCTATTATTATCAGAGGACACGTGAGCATAACATAGCGGTTAGCAGATCAATGAATGAGAGGGCAGCGTTACCAGAGTTGCCCATTTACCACACCTTGTTACAACACGGTAGGGCTATTGCAAACAGAAACAATACTGTACTACATTGATGTTTCCTGTCAGCTTGATTTTTGAGTGGACTTTGCTGTTCCGATGAGCATGAACGGTATACGAGTGGAGCGACTGAGCGGAGGGCACACGCATAGAGCGGGATAATACGCAGAGCGTCACACCACGTGAAAGTGAAACCTGAGCGGTGAACAAATTTTCGGCAGCCAGAATTTCAGTGCATCTCTAATTATTGGCGATATTATATAATAGATGCAGTGTTTCTAAATAATGCCGCGAGTGGGGCTTGAGGACGTGAAGTGACGACCTGATGTAGCCCCTGAAGTGAGACACAGGAAACAGAAATACTGCAAAATAATAACAACGCGACTAAACGAGACGAAATAACGTTATAACGTTTCATCTCGTTTTGGTCAATGAAAAAGAAGACATTTTAGCATAGTTTTTATTTTGTAAACCACATTTAGTCTTGTTTTTATTCGTCAACAATATTGCATTATAGTCACATGACCAGCATTTTCGTTGCGTCTCGTTTTCGTCACGTGATAAATGTTCGTTGACGACGATATTTAGTCATAATTTTCATTGACGAAAGCAACACTACCTCTATTTCTACTTACTATTCCTCTGTAATCCATTACACTTGTATGTGTGCCACAATACAGTAGAAATTATGTCACTACCTTTGTTTCATCACGACTCTGTGTTGCCAAATCCACTGAGAACACCATTTTGGCAAGATTTTGACAGGCGATTTTTGACCACAAATGGATGGGAAACCCATGGGGAAAAAACGATTAGCAATTGGGCTGGTCTTGTTTTGCCGATGTGGCAACCTTGCCTTGATTTTAAAGGACTGTTTCTGAATGTTCCTCCAGGTGGCTCCTACCTCCTCTAAACAGCACGGTGTGAATGTCGGTGTCAATGCATCTGCAACACCCTTCCAGCAAGCTAGTGGTTATGGATCACATGGATACAGCACTGGTAATGCATTTTCTTATGTTCATGCAGCATTTAAAATGCAGTAAAAGCGGTCAGATGCATAGTAGGTCTCGTAGCCATCTTGTTCCACAAGGCTGAGTTTTAAAGCCATGTAAAACTAAACTAGCTCCGTCACTTCTAAACCCTGCATTGGCCAAGTCTGTTCTTTTTCTTGTCTGTGAAGTTGAAGCATGAGACAGTGCATCTTACAGTAAAGGTATAATCCTGGGGTATTCAACAGGCGGCCCGTCTGCATTCATTTTGTGGCCCGCGTCATGCTGAAGATGAATGTATTTTTATTACAATTTGCACTCGATATTAGTTTGATTTTTTTATTTTTAATTAAATGTATACAATCACAGTAGTAAAAGCTTCAACTAACATGCAATTAAAAAGCAACACGCCCCAAACAACTTAAACAGGGTGTCCGCGGTATTGTGTCTTAAGTATTAAAAGTTGATAAATCAATTTAGAGAAAATTAAGGCCCTTAAAAAGTATGTCTTAAATGCCATTTTCCAAAATATTACATTTTGGATCATCTTTTCATTATGTATATTTGTCAGAATAGTGGGGTTCTATGTATTTTCTTTATGGAATCCCGCAAAATTTGACTTCATCTGTTACGGCGATCACTGACTGACTGCGCCGCTGCGTGATAGCGCGGGGCTTGTTGATCCCGCTCGCGCTGAATTTCTGACCATTACCGCACGCTCCCATCCGCTCCTGCGAATTTTTTTTAATTTTTTTAATTTTTTTTTTGTGTCTGCTCCCGCAAACATTCTAATATTGTATGTAATTTTCACTCATCAGGGCGCCGCTATCAATATGTGGGGTATTTAAATCCCATTTGAATGAGTGCTCTCAGTCGTAGTTCACTTTCGATTTCGCGATCGTGCGCACACTGTGTAAAGGGAGCACATCCTACGATAAAAGATATTTGGCAATGAGCTCTGGATCTGTTGAGGAGCAAATCCTCCAACATCTTGTCAGTTATCTCTCCTTACTTTTGACCCGTGATCAGTCAAATCTGACTTCTGCAGCTCGTGTTGGATGCAGGGTTGTTGTTGTTTTCCACAAAATTGGCCTGATTTTAAACTGTTGCCTTGTGGGTTGAATTTCTCAGTGGGTTAAAGGTTAACATTTTTGCTTCTACTGTAAACACGAATGATAAATAAAGCTAAATGTTTTGGGCCACACTAGTAGGAAGCATTTGAGCTGTGTTTATGATAAATGTGCATAACCGTGACCGTAAAATATGTATATTAGGGATGGAAGTTACATTTTTATATTTTGGACATGGTAATTGCGCTACTTTGGGCCGGGATTTATTTTTATTTTATTTATTTATTTATTTTTAACTGGCATGGGCTTGGGATGCACAATTAAAATGATGTAATAGTAGTAATCATTATTTTACCTTCCATGATCATTCAGACTTGATCAGGTACAGTACTGACATGGTCAAGTCTGCATCAAATCAAGCACTCCGTAAGCACAGGTGAACTGTCTGATCAGTCAGATGTTTGTCATGAGAAGTGTTCCACAAAACAGCTATGGTTTGAGTTGATGTGACAAATACATCTTTTGAGAATATACTGTGAGAACTCAATGCCCCGTTAGCTCGGAGGGCTTTATTTTCCTTCAATAAGTTTTGTCAGTTTTGTTTATTGTCTAATTCTTGTTTCTTGGGTTGCATTGGTTAGTCACTCAATTAATTATCGTGTGCTTCATTCCCCCCTTCTGAATTATGTTGATAAGGAGTTATCACAAAGTAAGTCTGTTTAGTTGCGCTATCTTACAATCAATATATAGTAAATGTAAGTTAAAGTGTCGCCGATGTAACTGGTTAAAACTGGCGATGAGGTCTTAAAATGTATAGAAAGAGTCTTAAAAGGTATTAAATTTAACTCCATGATTCCTGTATATACCCTGTTAAAAGAGAAGCGTTATCCAAATAATAAAAAGAGGACATTTAATGACATGGTTTTACTCCACAACATCAGCCAAGTGTTTGAAATAACTTTGTCACAAACGAGGCAGATAATATATTCTATACGGCAATGAAGGCTTTGTCGATTAGCATTGGATTATAAATAGTTTATTATTATGAAAATACCAGAGATGGCTTAAAGAACACTGACAAACCATATTGTCGCGTCGTATGTTTACTGTTGGATATTTAAATAAATAGCCAAATCGCAAACAGATTCAATTGCCCATGCAATCTTGTTCATAAATGACAGGATTCAGTTAAATGTCTATTAAAGCCTTGAATCACCTGTGACATTCACATCGTATTTCGCGCTGCCGCTGATCCAGAGAGAGCGGTTTACGTAGCCTATATGAAACATCTTTACAAAGTCTTTTGGATCGTTATTTCAGTGTTACAAACATTCAAATTATCACAGAAGTACTGGAATAAAAGTGTATAGTTCGGATGCAAGGCCCGTTCACACCAAGGATGATAACTATAAAGATAAAGATCTAGTTCTAAAAATTGTTCTCCATATTAAAGAATAGCAGAGTCCACACCACAGCTATAACGATAAAGGCACAGAGAAATTATATCGTTGGAATCACTTTCAGAACGATTTTTTTCCAGCTGATGAACGATAAAAACATTGACAGCCAATCAGAATCCATCCTGCTATCACGAGCTTGAGAATTTAAAGCAGCAGATGCATGTGCGCTTAGAATAAACAGACGATATCGTTCGCTGGTGTGGACTCTAATATTGTTATCTTTTGTAGTTAACGTTCTTAGTGAACGGGCCTGTAAACACTGCAGTCTACAGAAGCGATCAAAATAGAAAAAATCACCTTTTTGAAAGTGACCATGCTTCAAATAAAGATTGTATCAATTACAACGTAATGCCAGCAGGTGGAGACAAGTGACTTAAAATGCGATACATTCAAAAAACATTGATTCATTCAGGAATGAAACGAGTTAAGTCCTTGAGCAATTCATTGCATAATTTGTTCAACTTTTTTTTTAATCAATTTGTTGAATATTGTATTTTATAAATAGACTGCAGCAGTTTTGACTAGAAACTAGTAAATTACGTGTTGTTTTGTTTATTCTCCCACCATGATTCTGAAAAAAAACAGGCAACTAGTGATATCTATATGTAGAGCATGGTTTATAGTTGTTGCGTCAGCACGAGTGCGAAGGTGCACATATTGACAGTTTGTCATTGTTATTCTTAATTAAAAAGCACAACAACAATAAAAAAAGGATACAATTAATCCATATTTAGTTTGTCTTAAAAAGTGAAAGGTGTGTAGATGTAAGCAAAACAATTATCTTTTCTCGTAAAACGTGACCACAAGATCGCGAATTCAAAAGTGAAAGCATCCGAAGCCTGGCATATAACATAGCAAAAGAGGGACTCCCGTTCACAAAATTCAAATCACAAATAATACTACTGATGAAAAAGAACGGGTGGAATGTTAAAGGTGCTGTTTTTGACTCTACTAAAGCATAAAAATACCATATGTTTGCAGATATTTAAGAAACATGCTAAGTTAACATTTTTTTTTTTTAACTGACTGTAGCATGGTTTTTCAGATATTCTCCTTTGAAAATGTGCATTCCGGGCCGGTGTCCTGACACTTTATCCTACCCGTCATATTGTCCTACGAGGGTTTACTGCGCATGTGCACATCAATATTGCATCCTTTTTTTCCTCACCTGAGCACATATTAATGGTATCTGCATTAATGTAAGGGTAGGTTTAGGGTTGTGATGGGTGTAGACGTTAATAAACCATAATTTTACAGGTTGCATTTTTCGTTGTCGAATTGTACTGCCTACTGTTTTAATGGGAGGTAGCAAAATCTGACAGGGTAGCACAAATCGACAGAACACCGGAATGTCGGTCTCTGTTTTGGTTTGTGAAACCCGCCCACTGCCAGTTTATGCAGTTGTATTTCGGTACCCCGGGTTGGCAGTTGGTGGAAAACACGGCGCATTTCATTTAATTCATCAAGTGTGCTCGTTCCTGTCGGTGTCGTCAATCTGGCAACCTGCGTGTGCGTCAAGTCTGAGGAGGAGGGGCTGGGTGAAAAAAAACCCCTCTCCAATATTTTGACTTTGGACTGCAATACCTAGTTCAACCACTCGGTGTCAATCCTACATACAGCACCTTTAACCACTTTCGTTTCCATATAACTATAAACTATGATAAAAGTTCATCAGCGTGCATTGATTAATCCCATGTTGTAGCGCAAAAAAAAATAAAAAATTTGCGACCAAATCATGTGGTTGTGGGACCAACTGAGAAAGTTAGTGGCAAAAGAGCGACCAGTGGGAAGAATGAGTCTGGAGCCCTGGTTGTACTATTGAATTGGAGTGTTCTGGACTGAAATCAATCTGCAGCTTCAAGGATATGGCCAACTTTGAACATTTTAAGAAGATCATCTACTGTTTTTAGTGAATCCCAACTGTGATATTTGAACTGTCCAAGGTTTGTGGAAGCAAGCACTGTCCAAGCAAGCACTTCAAAGTAATGGGTGGGGGGAATAATTGATACAGCATAGTATCACGATATTTTCTGCAGCAATACTGTATCGATTCATGGATGCCAAGTATCGATCTTTTATTATACTATTTGGTAGAATAATAAAATCAATTTCTTTACAGCCCGCTAGATGGTGGTTTTGAATTATTATTTTTTTTTTTGGTGAGGTCAGCTGGGTCACCTTCTGCATGCAGTAAGTTAGTAAAATAAAGATGGCAGCATCGCGGAAAGTTATCCGGAAAGCCCCGTCCACGTTTAAATCGAATGTAACAGGTTTATTTATTTTCAATTTGACAGTAATTTTCTTTCAAATGCCCCAATTGCTGAAGGGTCTGCCCAACCCACAGCAGTGCATACCTGTTTACATTTAATTAAGGTGGGCTAGATTAGACTGTAATAGAAATAATTGAGTTTGACAGGTTTTCATGAAAGTGTTGATCAGTTTGTCTGCTTGACAATCCCATTTTGCACTGCAGCAATAAAATTGAAGTGAGAGAAACGAACTGAGAAATGTTTATTTTTCGTTAAAATGGAAAGTTTTCCTTTGGGGGACATAATTTGAAGTTGGAAAAATGTAATAAATTACAATATATCGCAATCTATTTAAAATTGCAATAATATTATATCGTGAGAATGTCGTATCGTGAGGCCTCTGATGATTCCCACCCCTAGTTTCTGTGGAACCAGTGATGTAAGGAGAATGAGGTGGGAGGGAGGTCGCTTGGTTGAGGGTGGTGGGTTCACACATGCTTTCCAAACGCTGCTTGCGTTTAATCTTCCACCACTTTTGAGCACTGTTAGTTTCACCCTTCCATCCCTTTGCTCTTACGCTCTCATTCGATCTCATGAAGTCTCTTATTCTTTAAATTCTTTGTCCTTGTTTTTCTTCATTCTTTTCTTCCACAAATTCCATCTTTTTTTGTTACCCTTTCCATTCTTATGTTGATCTTTTCCAGCTTCATCTTAGTTAGTCCTAATGTTGTTTTTCGATTCTCTTTATTTCCTGACTTATGTTCTTAAGTCCCCAGTATTCTTTTCTGATTAGACCCCTCCCCCAGCTTGCAGCGTCCCTGCCTCCATCCCTATGCCCCACCCCTTCACTCCTCCTCCTCCCTTCTGGCCCTGCCTGATGTGTGTCTAATGCTGTGGGGCTGTGGCTGTGTGTGTCTGACCGTTTGCAGGCTATGAGGATTTGGGCCAGGCTTCGGCAGGGAGCGGGGATTTCTGTAAGGGCGGCTACGGCTCCGCCGTTGCTGCAGCTGCTGCTGCCGCCGCTGCCGCTGCTTCTGTGCAAAACAAGCCCGCCAGCTCCGTCACCGGGCCCGGAGTGGGTGAGTGCAGCCTCACGCTAAAACCCCCATTTTCCTTTTTCCTCCCTTTTCTTTCTTAAGCTCTCTCTCTCCCCCTTCATTTGCTCCTAACTTACCTAACTGGTCAAGCTCGATGAAGCCGTCACATTCCGCCTCGTCTCAGATGGAAGGAGATCAGGAAACTGTGTTTCACTAGGAAGGGTGGAGGACATGGAAGTCTCTCTTTCCTTGGGTAGAACATCAGGGTTGTTACTCCCGTGACTTGAAACACCAACATGGTGACAGTCTTTAACACTTTCAAAAAAGGTTTCCTGATGGATGCAAGAAGCCAACTGTCCAAAAAATGCTTAGATTAGTGGAATGGTTTGAATGCCTTTTTTCCCCCTCCAGTAATTAAGTTCTGGTCAGCAATTTTTGTTTCTCTGAAATGGGCTAATGTTTACTGTTAATGAGGTAAAATAGCAGTTCTGATGAGAGCAGTGGTGGTCTCTTAAATTTTATTTATCTTCATCTGAATGAAAATGCTTTATGCATCAAATTGTGTTAATAGGTTTTTCATCTTGTGATCATTTTGGCAGCTTGATGATCTGGGCTAAATTTGTGTTTTGTGTTTTACACTACTTATGGCAGTCTGCATTCATCGTTGTTGTTTTTTTATTAAGCAAAGTGTGTGTGTTTGTGTGTGCATGCTCTATTTTAAATTGCATATATTGGTCAACAATATGATTTACTTAAACCAAGTTAAGTTAATTTGAAACTATTTTTGGGAATATTGCAACTAAAGCAAACTGTTTTAATATAATATACTTTATTGCTTTATAAATCCAATATTTGTTATCTACTTTTAAATAGTGTCAGGGATTAAAGTTCTGTCGCTAAGACAGATTTCTGTCATTTCATAAAGACAGTCACTTGCTTCATTCCTGAATGATTTAGCCATTCGAACGAATCAATTGAATGAATGATTCAGTGATAAAATCAGTGACTTGCCGCCACCTGCTGGCAGATTTAGTTTAATTTTTTAGCGTATCTTTCAGTATTTGCTCCTATTTCTGTTCCAAATTTTATATTTAAAACATTCTTCTCCCCACATGAATTTATAAATTCAATTGCACTCACGTTGCCACCGTCTTCTTACAGCCTCATTAAATGTCTGAAAATGTACCTACAAGCCACTTTTGTGTTATTCTGTGCCACCTCTGTAGTACAAATTCATTTATTAATACTAATTTCATATGATTGGTAACTTAATTGTATTATTCTACATTGTTTTAAATAGAAATAAAAAACTTATAAACATACATTTTTGAATTTGACAAAGATGAAAATGATGCCATTACAAAAGTAAAAAGAAAATACCCCTGTAAGTAACTTTAAGGAGTCAAATGTCAGCTCGATTTATGAAGGCTAATTTGTGTATTATTGATCCGAATGTGCTCCTACATTTTTAATTAGAGGACCCGCTCTCTTAATTACAAGGAAAGAAAACTGCTCTTAACTGGTGTGGTGACAGGTTTATGGCCTGAGAGATGGTTTTTTGGTTGAATTAAACCCAAGAACCCCGCTAAAATAAAAGTAGAAAAAGACAAATAATTTTACCATCAATATAAATTTAATTTTAAGGTCAAATAACATTTTTTTTTATTTGGTGTAATGAAATGTTTATGCGGTTTAAGGTTCAAAAAACACATTATTTTCCACATACTGTACGTTATTGTTTCTCCTGTGTGCCCCGCCTTTCTGAAACGCGTCGATTTTTACAAAGCTCATCGTTTCTGAAAAGCGAGGTGTGCTGTGATTTGGCCAGCTAGCCAGTGCGTTGTGATTGGCCGAATACCTCAAGCGTGTGACAGAATGTTACGCCCCTTACCATACTGTGGTGCCCTGTCCGGCCAGAGCGACGAGACAAAAACATTAAAACCTAGTAAACGAGGCGTTTGTTGCATCCAGTGGGGACATAATTACGGATTATGATGACTTGTACTGTCTTTTTACGCGTTCCGTGTAAACATAAAACCATGTCTGCAATTTGTGATCGGAGAAACGACAAACAAAAAGCGCTACTCTACACTGCTCAAAACATCGTGTTTGAATCATCAGTGGCAAATAATTTAAATATAAAAAACTTACTTACAGTCTGGGATTCAGACCGCCGGCATGAGTCTCTCTACCAGGATCAGGAAACAGCCTCCATAAAATGCTCTGCACACGTCTGATATTTGGGTTGAAGTGTTCTGGAACAGTGTGGTAAATACAACTTAACCACTGATTTCTAGTCGTGTCTTCTTTTGGAAGGCCAAACAAAGTAGTTTCGCTTTCACAATGAAACACAGTGTCACACATGGTGGGCTAGAGTTAGCGGCGGCCGGAGGCCGGCTTGAGTGAGCGGAGGCAGGCGGGCTTGAGAACTGTGTGTGGGGCCCGTGATTCGATGAACGGCGCGGCCGGCGGGCTTGCGGCCACCACATGTGACGACCCCGGGCTGGAACCCGCTTCGTTTGGTGATCCACATGCGAAGTGATTTATATCCTCACGCCATCACGGATCAGCTTCCAGGTCATGACGAAGCGATACGTACTATTTTGGAAGACCAAACAAAGTAGTTTCGGTGTCACAATGAACACAGCTGCCCTTCCCACATGGCAGCGGCGGCAACAACAATACTACAGCGAGAATAAAAGTTACACCTTCTTTCTTTGCTTGAACATTTGGGAGGCGTTATGCAAATCTATTAGAAATTAGAACGACACGGGGGGGTGGGGTGGGTGGGGGGGGGGGGGTGGGGGGGGGGTTGGTTTAGGTATCGGGTTGACTCTTAACTTTTATGAAGAATATCTCTTTGGATTTGAGATTTTTGTCTTTGCAACTTTACAGATCTTCTTTATGCACCAAGAGCTTGTAACACTCCAAAGAGAAAGGAAAAATTTAAATCGCATCATATGACAAATATGATCATATTTGATATATGATCACAAAAGTGGCTTGTAGGTACATTTTCAGACGTTTAATGAGGCTCAGAGGTAGCATGAGTGCAATTAAATTCATGAGGAGATTTAATACAGAATTTTTAATACAGAAATATGAATGAAACCAAATCTGCCAGCAGGTGGCGGCAAGTCCCTGATTTTATCAGTGAATCATTCATTCAATTGATTAATTCGAACGGCTGAATCTTTCAGGAATGAAGCAAGTGACTGGCTTTATGAACTGACGGAAATCCGTCGTAGCGATGGAACTTTAATCCCTGAAGTGTCTTGTGGTTTATTGCGGAGAGCATTGTTTTCAAATGTACTATCATAATTATATGCTTAAGGGACTTTACCCCATCCTCAATGACTCTTCACTGATTTTCTTCAGCCACTTTTTCAGTCTTAAGAACACTTAAAACTAATAACTGAACCAACCCAGATGAGTTAAGTGTTATTATTGTAATTGCTTGTGTACCATTTTGTGCCTCGTGCAAATCGATTTACGTGTGTGGTTTTTCTTTTAATTTTTAGTTTTTGCCTCAGATTAGCCTTGAAAGATAATGAGCTTTTTTTTTTTTTTACACAATTTTCCCAAAAATCTTCTTGGAGGAAAACATTTCCATGCTTCCGTCTTTAAATATGCATTCCTCATTTACTGGATTTATCAATTTCATACTACTAATCATACACAAGTCAGCATTATAGGGTCAGTCTGTCTCAAGCTAACTGATGTTTAGCTGCTTTCAGCGATCACCATTTTGTTTTGTTTTTTACTTTTTTGCTTTAGGTGTCTCTGTGACATCAAGCAACACAGGAGTCCCTGACATTTCAGGGTCTGTTTACACAAAACAGGTAAGCATGCTCGTCAGAATGATGTGGTGTTCTTTGTTGGATTAACTTGGTCACCAAAAGTGTCTTGATCTGACCCCCACAGTCTTTTGAGAAGCAGGGTTTCCTCACAGGAACCCCCAGCGCTTCCTTTAGTTTGCCCTCAGCACTTGGGAGTGGTGGCCCCATCAACCCTCCGGCTGCGGCGGGTTACGCTCCAGCCCCTTACATGCACATCCTGACCCCCCATCAGCAGCCCCACTCTCAGATGCTCCACCACCACCTGCAGCAGGACGGACAGGTGAGCTTGCACCATCACGTGTGATTTTGTATTTGTATCCTGTCTATAGACCAATCATAGAAATAAAAAGCTTGTTCTTTCATTATATAATTATAATAGCTTGTTATATTATGTTATCTTTCAAAAAAAATTTGTTTACAATAATTGATTATTATTAATTTTATGATTATTGCACATTTCCCCCTTCCAACTCAAAGCTGCTTGTTTGATTTAGAATGGTTTATATTATATTTCCCTTCAAATTGTCATGTTTTATTCGAATACTAATTTTGATTGTTATACACATTTTTATAATACTAATTGTTATTATTATTTCCCTTCCAATTTCATGTTTTATCTTTTGATACTTTATTATTATTATATAATATAATCATAATAATTTATTATATTATTAATTTTTCCTTCCAATTGTCATGTTTAATTAGAATACTTATTATAATCTTAGGAGTATTAGTATAGTAGTAGTCGTAGTAGGATTATATTATATGTTGTTAGCTTTGTAAATCACTTTGGACACAAGCCGTCTGCTAATGACTAAATGTAATGATTATTATTATTAATTTCCCTTCCTACTTGTCATGTTTAATTTAGAATACTTATTATTATATTATACTATAATTATTATTATTATTATCCACTTCCAAGTTTAATATAATGTCAGTAATTTTTTTTTTTAATATTTATTTTATTATATTTCAATATTTCCTCTCTCAGAGTGCACTGGGCAACGCAGTCAGAATGCCTCCATTCAACAGAAGGCACAGATCTGCAAGTCGGGATACAACAGCTACAACTGGGGAGGCAATTAATACCCGTCCATGCCCCGCGGTGTTCCAAAGGCTGGATTAGTGGAACCTTTCCTTTCTCCCCAGATATCTCCCCCTTTTCTCTGTCCTCCACTGCGCTCCCTCTCCTCTCTCTGCACGGTCACCCTGCAGTAACAACTCCATTCCACTGTGGCGCTGGCCTAAAGAGCGTAGACTGTAATGCGCCTTTGAAGAAGTGGCAGGGGGGGGGGGGGGGGGGGGGGAGAAGTCTTAACGGGGAGCGTGATCTCACGAATATATGGATAGTTACTTAGGCCTTCATGATCGGCGTATTGAGTATTTGGAGTTCAAAATACAAAAAAGCCCCCCCCCAAAAAACTTTTTTTCCCTTTCTGGCATATGTAACATAGATCTGTTTTCTAAAAGGACAAAAGTTTTTAGTTTTTTTTCCCCTCTTTCTTTTCACTGATGGATAAAATGAAAAAGAGAGGTTTGTTAGAGGGAGAGAGGGCAGTTTTTTTTTTCCTGTTTATTTCCCTCCTTTCTGCTTCTGGCTTGATCAGCACCCGCGATCCAAATGTACATGCATCTGTTTCTCCCCCTGCAATGAGTTTTTACCTCATTTTATTTTGGGAAAAGAAGATATCACTCTAAATCGGCTAGTGCAGTTGTGAAGTTTATTTTTTACCAAATATAAATAGATATATGGGGAAAAAAAATGTAAAGGTGAGTTCACAGGCTTTGGATCTGTACTGCGTGTGTATGTGCATGTGTGTTTGGGTTTATTTTGTGTGTGAATGAATGCATTGCATCGTCAGGGTGGCCAGTGTATGAATGTTGTACTTATAGAATAGGCTTCAATGTGTATTCCTTTTTAATTTCTTTATTGGAGCCTTATTGTACTCTCCAGATGTGAGAAGTGCACTGGTCACCTTATACTTTAGACTTATTTTCTGCAAACTGATATTTTTTGCTCCTCATTAACCACCCTTCCTATAGCAGGGAGACTGGATTATGTTAAGGCATGACTTTTGACCTCTGCGTTTTGATGTTTTTCATTTGGTCATTCGGTTTTCTTCGACCACCCTGTGTTTTTCCACCGCCTTTGTCCTCTCATACCTGCAGTCATTCTCCCCCTGAAATGCGCCACCATCTGTCCCCAAATATATTCTTTTAGTAATAGGATTATTAGGAAAGTGCTGATGGACAGAATTGTACTATGGGTATTTTTTTTCTAATTTTTTTTTTTTTCTTTTGTCAGTGACTTTCTTTTTGTACTGTGCGTTTTAAAAGTTTAAATGGATAAACTTGTCTTGTACATATATATATAAAAACACAAGTACTGTAGTCAATGTTTGTTTGATGGTTTCTTTTCTCCCCTCTCGAATCCTTACACAGACTTGTTAGCATTTTTTTTGTTTCATAATGTTTTTTATTTTGTAAAAAATATATATAAATATTAAGTAAATAAACAAGAAAAAGACATTTTTGGATGTGAATGTCTTTTTTAAGAAAACTATGATTGTGTGCCTTTTAACTGAAGTGTGCTTCTTTGTCTTTTAGTTTTAGGCCTTTTAAATGTTGCTTTGCAAACAATAAACAAAAGTAGGGAAAATCTTTTGAACCCAACATGAGATAGCTAGTTGGCAACGATCTTAAAAGAAAGAAAGAAAAGAGAAAAAAAAGTATTTTCAGCATGCATCTTGAAATGTCAATTTATTGTTGTACATAAAAAGGATGTCTTGCCAGAGTGATTGTTAAAAGTGTTGATTGGGGAATTGAATTAAATGGCTTGCAACGCATTTAGATGGACATCTGTGAATGGTCATATTGTGAATAATCATACATATTGTGTTTGCCAAACATTTTTTGCACATAGCACTGGTGCTACAGAGGTTGAAAGTTTTGTAGCACAAGTTAGGGGTAGGCGATATGACAAAAATATATCACCATTTTATTCAAGAATATCACGATTCACGATTTTATGACGTTTCTTTGTCATTTTGGTTTTACTATTTTGCAAGTTGCCAGAGCAGTACAGACAATCAAGGTAACGCAATATAAAATAAAAAAGAATGACAGACATTTAGGCCAAAGGGGGCAAAGATAAAAAAAATCTTTATTTTATCTTTGTTATTAGAAAATTAGAACAAAATATATACATTACAAAAACACATATGCAAATAAAACTGCTTTATTTTTCAGGTACAGTATTTAAAACAAGTAACATAAATATTAAAATACACTATATACCAACTCAATTATAATTTTAAAGCAACTGTATTAAAGTTCATCAGTCAGGAGCAGTGAGTTATTTTTATTTTTTAATATTAAAGGGATAGTTTACCCAAAAATGAAAAATCTGTCATCTGTCGGTCAATTCTGTCATTAGGACAGAATTCGTTTTTTATTGTTGAATATAAAAAAAAATTATTTTGAACATGGGGTAACCAACAGTTGCGGTCCAATGTGACTTCCTAGTTTTTTTTCCTACTATCAAAGGTCAATTGGACCAGCAACGTTTGGTTACCCGCCATACTTCAAAATATCATCTTTGTGTTCAGCACAAGAACGAATTGTATATGTATTTACACTCCACATTGTCCAACCTGTATATATATTTTTAGGGTGAACTATCCCTTTAATTACAGTCGGCAGCATGTTTAGTACTGTCTCTTTAAGAGCTGCACGCATCCGTTTCTCTCTCAACTGGATCTAGAAAATAATTTTTAAGGGTGGCATGGGGCCTCTGAGGGGTGGCAACACCAAAGCAAGCATTCATGCACAGTTCTTGTGGATTTACAGCCTGACATAGTTGTCACAAATATATATACCATTAAGTAATCATCTAATACTGTTTAAATGAAAAATAAATAACATTTTCAATATGCATCACGCAACCAATCAACCAACAAACTTCAACAAGGTTATAAATGTTTTCTGAGCTTGTATCAATTGAAGGAGAATGCGGTCTGTTACAATTACATAGGTTACTTAGATTGTATAATCCGTGTTTAAGAGCAACAAAACTTTTGAATTTCCTGACATTATAAGAAATACAATGTTTCAAAACTGATCGTTTTCAGAGGCTTTTTTCTGTTATTAAGAGGTGTAATTTGAATCACCCAGAACAAACTCTAGCCCCATATACTTGAGCAACACCACAGGCCACTGAATAGCAAGAGTAGCAACCACACATACCCTATCAACCACTTCGCAATATCGCAATCGGATCCCCCCTTAAACCAAGTATAATCAATCTCACACACAAACAAGCACAACGAACTCACTTCACACTATTAAGCGGCTGTGTTATGAACATGCAAAACTGTATGGCATTCGCACGTGTGCTACAGTGCTAAATTTATTCATCTCACGACAGTTTTTTTTCATAGAGCACGTGCGAAATATATGTCGACCTGCATCGCAATCAGTAAGCCGTTTTGCTTCATATATATTGATGACGAAACTTCAAATAAATCAATAAATGTGTGTATAAATACACAAATTCTTGTTTAAATACGTATAGAAATAATTAAACGTGATTAAAGTAGGCAAATAAATTAAATTGGTGGGCAAATGGAAAATGTTTAAGGAAATGGTAAACTCATCCTATTTATTTTCCTTTGATCGCTCATTTATTTCTGAATGTAGTTCCGCATTTATTTTTCCTCTGCACAACATGCTAATGAGAGGGTGTCAACCATGGACTTGGTCGGGTCATGTCATAGCTGGGTGCGCGGCTTTCCCGCTGAGAGGAAATGCATGGTGTTAATCCAGTAAGGCCTACGTAAAGCCTACTTTTTCCGTTTAACAGAGCAAGATACATAAAAAACTGAGCTGTATTGTCTGTTTCCTGACGTCATTTTTTGTAACCCGATTGAGTCTCCAGCTAGAGACAACTGTAATATCAGTATCCCATGGTCATCATGAGATTGTTTAATCGAGGAACAGACCGTTTTTTCCCCATTAGTTATCAGAAGAGAAAATACAGGCGACAAAAGTATGTTTATTAAGCAAATAACGGTTCAGTATTGCAATTAAGAGCTATGTAAGCATTAATATTTTACATTGGCCACTTAAAATCTTTTATGATTAAAAGATCATAGCGCTCAAGCGCGTCACACACGATCCGCCTACTCTTGCATAATTGACACCCTCTCATTAGCATGTTGCGCAGAGGGGAAAAAAATGGCTCTCTACATGTGGTCATAGGGGAATAATAAGTGATCAAAGGAATATAGTTAGGATGAGTTTAGCATTTCCTTAAACATTTTCCATTTGCCCACCGATTTATTTGATTTATTTGCCTACTTTCATCACATGTATAATTATTTATGTATTTAAACAAAAATATGTGTATTTATGCACACATTTATTTATTTATTTTGTGTATTTATTTATTTATTGTTTTTGCAGGTTTCGTCCTCCATACATATATAGGATAAATCTAACATTTTGTTTAAACAAAACTATTTAAAGTGCATAAACTGCCATGGTGGAGAAATTCATTTATTCTCAAGCTAATTTTAATCAAAATTAGTTCTGTGTTTTTTGCAGTTTTTTTTCTCGGGAATTTTAAATGGTATAAAGGCTTCGTCCCTGTATGGAGAACGAAACCTGCAAAAACAATAAATAAATAAATACTCAAATAAATAAATAAATATGCAAATAAATAAATAAATAAATGCGTGTATAAATACTTTTGCCGTTCAACATGTTTCCATGATTTTGTGAAGTAAACAAATTGTAGTTTTTAAATCCTCTGTAGTTTTAGAGATATTAGCATTAGATTCTCTTTACAGCACCTAATGTAAATCCTTCATCGTAAACTTGATAAAAAATGTCTATATTAAATTCCAACTACCGATAGTCTGGTATTATGTCTATTTATTGTACAATTCAAATGTAAAAATGTATTTTTATTAGTCGATCATGATGGCCAATTACGGCGGACTTTTATTTTAAAAGGATTTTCCGGAAGTTAGTGGAAAGATCCCGTAGGTTTCCTCTACTGTTCTTCCTGTGCTGGATCTCCGATGCAACTGATTGTTATGGTGCCGTCTGTGAAGGATCACTGGATACTGCGTCCTTAAATGAGCGTTTTTGATCTGTTTCGTGGGTTTTTCGGGGTTCCCGGTGGTCATTATCGTGGTGATGGCCGCAGGTGAGTCTATCTAACAGTTTAAAGTGTAAATTCCCCCTGACAGCAGCAGCTGTTAGACTAAATAACACTTTAATATAAGAGTTAATCTTGTCAAGACACGCTATATATAGGTTAAAATATGGTGTATAGTGTTATAAACGTCCATGCTTTAAAAAATATATATTTGTGGAGGTTTTTGTATTGGTGTCAATGAAAGTAAATGCTTGGTGAATGTGTTTTTATAACCATAAACTTTAAGAGTGTAGTTTTAGAAATCTTCGCTTGTCAATGCAGTTGTGAATGATTTGATAATGCAGTCATTGTTGGTGTAGTTTTGTTCCCCAAAGTCATTTACAAATTGCTACTATGTGTGTGAAGCCGTATGGAACCCAGTACAAACTCTTTTTCAGTTTTGCTTTGACACATCAGGGCATAAATAACAGTGGGCAAACTTTTTTGATTATTATTATTAGTAGTATTATTATAGACTGTGAAAAATAGCAGTAATGAACCGTTTTATTTTTTTCATCATCCCGTTATTAGAAGTGAAAGTTCTGTTAGTATTAGTTCTAAATACATATGTAGACCTAAGTTGATTTAACGTGTATTTATTTTTCCTTCTTTAGGGTCAATTAATGATTAATTCACTGCAGTGGCATTGTTTCATTCTGAGCAGTCTGCTAATTTGAATGTTTTGATCAGGGACCCTTTCTTCGAAGGGATGATTCATGAAGATGAAGATGAGGATGATGATAATGGATTTCACCACGATGACTTCAATAGGCCCCATCGGGACCCGTTCAATGATGCCTTCAGATTTGGTTTCAGTTTTGGGCCCGGCGGGATGCGCTTCGGGGACCCGCAGCTGTTTGGCCAGATCTTCAGGGACATGGAGGAGATCTTTGCCAGTTTAGACCGCTTTGATGAGCGTCATGGCATTGGACACAGAGGTGCGTTTGTTTGCTCTGTTCCACGATGATTTTTAATTTCATTTGTTCAAAGCATTTCTTCATTCATTCCATGATTCTTATTTGAGTTTAGGTTTTGAAAGCTGATTAGGTGGATTTATGTGCCCAACAGGTGCTCCATCAGAAGAAGCTCCGCCTCCTCAGGAAGGTGCTGAGAAAGGCAGGGGTGGAGCAGGAAGTAGTAACCCGATTAGAGATTTCATGTTGAAGTCTCCTGACAGCTCACCCTACACATCACCCCTCCCTCCCCCCTCTGAGGCACCAAAGGACAGGCATTCCTCTTCTCCACAGGATCCCAGCAGCCACTTTCCTCAGTGGAGACCCTTCTCAAAGGTAAACCTATTTACAGATTCAGTGCTTTTAGAGTCTTTTCATGCTGGGTTGTCACCTGATTGTCTTCATTTTATTTGTTTAGTTCCATGATCTTTGGAAAGATGGCCTGTTAAAACCAAAAGAGGGAGAGAAAAAAGAGGATGGAGGTAATGCATTTAGCCTTTTTTCTATGATTTAAATGCAAGTACAGATTCTCAAGAAAACAACACTTTTTTTTTAGTATTCTGAACAGTTCTGCGCACACAGTTTTGTCTGGATTTCTGGAAGAAGTTTGGATATCTTAATGAAACATTAGATATCCAGACACTTGAAAATTAACTTAGCCTCCAAATAAAAGAATGATGGATCACTGCAGTATAACATTTCAGACTTTTGATTTTGTCTATGATTTTTCTGCTGACAATTCAGATTGTATATGACTATATGGATTTCTTGACTGATGCTATATATAATTCATCCAGACCTTTTGTCTTCTGGTTCCACCCTCAGATCTGGACTCACAGGTGTCTTCAGGTGGTCTGGATCAGATCTTGACTCCAGCACCTTCACAGCCAAATATAAGGTCAACTTTTAAGTCTGTCAGCGTCACCAAGGTGGTCAGACCAGATGGAGTGAGTGATCCTGTATAATTTTGTACTCAAAAGTTATTCTGATCAAAAATACGGTAATATTGTAGAGCAACGCTCAAAATATACCACACATTTTGTGTTCCGATGCTGTCTAACATGCCTGTGAAACACCTGTTTTTAATTACAATAATACAGATTGTATGTATGTGTGTGTAGACGGTAGAAGAAAGGCGAACAGTCAGAGACGGTGAAGGTAATGAAGAGACTACGGTGACCATCTCCGGTCCAGGTGTCCGAGACGGGCCGCAAGATCAGTCTGGTCTGCTCATGCCAGGTTAGCGGTTTCTAGACCACTTTTTAACAGTGTCCTGTGGCTGTCCCATGTAATGTATGTTCTTAAAGTGCCCCTATTATGGATTTTTTTAAAATTACCTTTCATGCCGTGTGTAACACAGCTCTAAGTGAATGAAAACATCCTGCAAAGTTTTAAATCTGAAAGTTGCACCGTGTATAAAGTTACTGCCTCTCAAAAGAAAGAGTCGACTCTGAATCATTGAAACGAGTCGTTTTTAAAACGAATCCCAAGCCGTTTCATGTTGACGTCAACATGAAACATTAGCATATTGCCCGCCCACTTGTTGGTCTTTTCCTGTTGGTCTGAATGAAAATGCAAATTCATTCTTTGCCACTAGGTGTGCTTTCCGAGCGATAAAAATAGTGGTTTCCCCAGTAACAGCTGTACACAAAGCAGCACTGCGCTCACAAACTCTTTTATGAGGCATTACAGGCATGATCCAATCAGACCAATCACTGCAGATTAGCGTCACGCAAAGGAGGGGTTTGGAAAAATGAATTGTTGAGCAAATCTTTTGGGAGTCGTTGAGCAAGTACGGTAAAAATAAATGCATAATATAAGACAATGAAAGAGTTTTTTGACCTTGCATGCATGTCAACCTGTTGTTGGGGACTCCCAAAACCAAAATATGAACCCTTTCATTACCCATAATAGGGGCACTTTAAAGGTAAAAGACAGAGAATATTTAAAATAGACATTTTATATTTTAGAGGATTTATATAACATCCTTTTATACATTTGAAAGTAATTCAGAATATTCCTCAAGCTTGTGCAATGCTTTGCTCTAGCTTTTCCTGAGTAATCATTCAGAAATGTATTTTCTGCATATTTCAGGTGGATTGAACCCTTCTGTTGACATGCAGGATGATTTCTCAGAGTTTTCCAAGTTCTTCAGAGGCTTTCGAGGCTGAAGGAGCTGTGGACACAAACCTAAGGATGGTCTCTTTTCATCCTTTCCCAGCAAACCCACCAACTGATTTTACATTGTTCAGTGTGAATGTGGAGATCCATTCTTGATTATTGGAGTGAAGAACAATTATTTGCTGCCACAAATTGGCCCTAGTAATTTTGCCTACCGTTTTTCTTTCAATAAACTTTTATTGAGAATAGTTTAAGAATTGTATTAACATTGAACCTTGGGTTTCCCATTGAACCAGTTGTTGAAGCTGCAATGTTCTGAAAAGGACTGACCGACAATTTTAGTTTGCTGGTAGAGAAGAGCAGATACTGCAGATGATAAGACAGTTTAATATATTTGTAAATTGTATTTTCAGTGGTGTTTCACTGAACATAACATAAAGAACGTTAAACATAAAGAGATTGTAAAAACATATAAACATAAAGAAAAGAATAAGATCTTGTTTTTCTAATTTTGTTTTCATTTGTTGTGCTTTGAGAAATGGTCAGTTTAAAAAGTGATGAACACGCTTAAGCTCTAAATCTCTACGATGTGTCAAAATCCTAAAAATGCAATGCTTTTCTTGTAAAATGTGAACTGAACAAAGCCAAGCATAACTAGTCGGCCTGGATTTAACCTATTCAAAGAGTTACAAGGATATTGAGTTGTGATGAAATAAAGCTTTTTAAATTATTGTTGAAATTATGTTGAGGTGGCCATGAAAAGGACACTGAAAATTTTTCCTCATGAAGATCCTGGGGTGTTTATCCTCATGGTAAGTCCAAAACTTAATTTATATTTTAATTTGTGTTTTACGCTCCACTTTCTTTGGTCCGTATCAAACGGCACTATTTATTTTTTTGAATCTCAAAGTTAATCGGCTCTTCAGTTTCCAGAATGTGATCTCACGGGGTATGTTTAGCAACAAAAAGTTTCATTTTGAATCTGTCAGTGTTGTCTCACAACAGGCTGACCCAGTTCTGCCACATCTAGAGACTTACCTGTCACAGGTTTTCCTGTCTGCTCTTGTTGACTGACAATATGAAGCATTTAGTGCAATGCTGACAATGTAAGCTAACAAGTTTAGTAAACAGTATTACATTTTTAACAGTTATTTAAAGTGAATTAACAGTGAAAACAGAAAATAATAATTTTGCATTCACCAATTTTGTATTTCCCCATAAAAAATGAACACATACAGGAACATAAAGGTCAATGATAAAGGCACCAAACCTGGCACACTGCTGGTCATAGTGCATATCATGCCATAACTGGTGAGAGTTGGTTAGCTTTGCACACAATTTGATCTTTATCTAGTGACATCTTATGAGACATCGGTGACATCGACTTTATGGAGATTGACTTTATACTCCGTTATATAAATGATTATCTCCTAAGTAGATAGAAGTACAGATATAAGATAACCTCAAAAGCTGATTTCACTTGTATGGGCCGTTGTGATCCCAACATGAATAACCAATGGTGTAGACATTTTTCTTTAGGCTGTAATTATAATTTTAGTCCATTGGTGAGACTTGTATAGGCTAACTATGATGAGAATATTGAGAACGGCTGCATGGACACTACCTCTTCTGGAAGCAATCATGGACCTCAGGGTCAAACATTTACACATATGTCGACTAGTGTAGCTTTGCTTAATTACCCAGAAAACTAGTTCATTAGGAAAAACTCTTGAGAAAATGGGGCCTGAGCCAGTAGATATGCATGAGAGCTATACATTGATGTATGTGCTTGTGAATGTTAGTTATGAGACAACATAAACATGGTTTTCTTACTTAACTAGATATTGGTTAATGGATAAATGGTTCAGCTAAAAATAAGGCGGCATCTGTATCTTTTATTTTACTCTGGTGATACACACACACACACTTAAAAAAGAAGGTATTTTGTATGAATTAGGTCATTAAGCTTTTGTTTTAAAAATAGAATGAATAGTAGAAGATTTATGCATAAATCTGGTATATGCCAGCTGTGCTTCACAGGTAAAAGTTATCAATAAACTACTTATCGTTTTATTACACAAAAGGGCAATGTACTACATAATTGTCATTCCTTGCCCAACCCCCTTTAACCACATAGATCGTTGAGGTACTACTTGCTGTGATAATAGCCACATTTTTTTTTTTTTTTTGGAAGACCATGCATTCTGACTGAGTCTTTTCATTACAGACCTTCTGTATGGAGCTCTGAGAAACATCTGGAGTACTGAAGTCTTGGCCTGCATTTACTTTCATTGCAAACGAACAGAAAGACACAGAAAGTAGGCTACAGAGGGCAGAAATGGTGGATCGTCTGCTGAGGAGATGCCGAATCAAGAGCAGCTTGTTCAGAGAATGTCTGGCGGAATTTTTCGGGGTCTATATTTTGTAATCTATATTAGTAAGTCAGCCTTCATCTGTATTTGTAATATGGAAATATGTGCAGTTCACATAGCAAAATGTTGGTAATTTTCACCAATTTTATGAAATTGCTATGATATTTTTTTTATGTAGGCCTATATATAGCCTACATGTTTGCATTCAAATTGTAAAGCACTTATAAAAACGTATAACAATTTTTTTATCTTTAGTATTATCTTTATTGAGTCAAATATAACGCCTTCTGCCCATTAAATCTTTTTTGTAGCAAATGTGAAAAGAATGTCAGCAATATTCTGGAGATCAAACTTGACTTAGAACTACTTAATACAATTTTTGGCACTGAATAGAAACTTCACTTACCAAAATGCACAGCAGTCTTATTGTGCCATTAGCCTTTTCATTATAAACGTTGTGTCTGTGTAAAACATTCACACTTGATAATTCCTTACATTTTTCTTGATGCCACTTTCTCTTCAGCTTTTTGGGTGCGGGTCAGTTGCCCAGGTGACGACCTCTCAAAACACTAAGGGTGAATACCTGTCAATCAACCTCGGGTTTGCGTTGGGTACCACATTTGGGATTTATGTGGCAAAAGGGGTATCAGGTATAAAATCTCCAAAGCAGCTGTGTATATTAAGACATAAGTCCCTGTATATACAATATAAATGAATACATTTCTCGTCTGTTTAAGGAGCTCACCTGAATCCAGCTGTTTCCCTCACCCTGTGTGTCCTGGGCAGGTTTTCCTGGACTTGTCTTCCATTCTATGTGTGCTCACAGCTCTTAGGTGCATTTTTGGCTGCAGCAACTGTTGCTCTTCAGTACTATGGTGAGTGAATCTCATTCTACCTGATCTATCTTATCTACACTACAAGTCACCATTATTTATATAGCGCTTTTTACAATGCAGATTGTGTCAAAGCAGCTTTACAGTATTAAACAGGGAAATAGTGTGTCGAAATAGTCTGGAATTGTTACAAAGGCTATATTTATCTGAACAAAAATACAGTAAAAACGGTAATATTGTGAAATATTATTACAACAACAGTTTTCTATTTGAATATATTTTAAAATGTAATTTGTTCCTGTGATGAAAATGTAAATTATTCCTCCAGTGTTCAGTCGTTATTTCTTCGAATACTTCAGAAATTATTCTAATATGCTGATTTGCTGCTCAAAAAACTTTTTTATTATTATTAATGTTGAAAACATATTCGATAATCACATTCAAAAACAATTAGGCTCCAACTCAGCATAATAGAATGTCACACTGAAGACTAGACTGAAAAATTGGTATATAATGCTTACTAAAAACTATTATTTAATTTTTTTTACAACAATATTAACTTAAATACATGAATTTATATAAACAAAACTAGTTTTTATAACCAGTTAGTTTTTTATAACCAGAAATAGCTCTTTGATGTATTGCATGGTTACCACATTTCACAGCTGCTTAATGGCTGCTGAATATTCATTTTTACAATATATTACACTTTACATTGTTATGAATTAATATAGTTAGTCATAACCAGTAATATTTGGTTATGGTGATCTTCAGTGTTGGGGAAAGTTACTTTTAAAAGTAATGCATTACAATATTGCGTTACTCCATAAAAAAGTAACTAATTACGTTACTTAGTTACTTTTTATGGAAAGTAATGCGTTACGTTGCTTATTTGAAAAAGTAACTCAGATATTATCTTGTAAATTAAAAAGTAATGCGTTACTAGTTACTTGAAAAAAGTAATCTGATTACGTAACTTGCGTTACTTGTAATGCGTTACCCCCAACACTGATCTTATGCCGATCCAAACTTTTGACTGGTAATGTAGGCCTATATGTAAAAATACACAAGTGCATGCAAATGAAGAAACTTTCCTGCTCATACGTGTTTGTTCACAGATGCCATAATGGATTTCACTGGAGGGCATCTGACAGTTAGTGGTGCCACTGCCACCGCTGGTATCTTCTCAACTTATCCAGCAGACTACCTGAGTCTATGGGGAGGAGTGGTGGACCAGGTCAGCATAATATATGAAACATGGAAATCTACTGCTTGAAATGCTAAGACTATTCTCAAGACGCAATACTTTCATAAGATCACCATTACCAAATAATCAAAGCTAATTATGTTCATTCATAACAGAATTACCTATTCTGATGCTTTTATGCAAAAGTAGCTTACGTTTTATATACATTACTATCAGTTATTGTCAACCACTGAAAATTGTTCCAAAAGAAGCCACAACAGAATGCATGTAGTTTTTTTTAATGAATGCGTTGAACTTTTTGTGCCACCTACTGGTCACATATATAGTTTGTAAAGCGTATTTTTAGTTTGTGTCTGTAACTGGATTAGCTCAGTTCACACTCTGTCTAAGTCATGTAACATTAACAAGGCTTTTAAAAAGATGTGTTTGTCAGTTTGGTCTGAAGTGAACTGTGTAGCCAGACCACATTAACTTGAGCTTGTCCTGCAGATAATTGGCACAGCTGCTCTGCTAGTGTGTGTACTTGCATTGGGAGATCCTCGTAACACACCAGCTCCTCCTGGTCTAGAGCCTGTCCTGGTAGGAGCAGCTGTCCTGGTGATCGGCATCTCGATGGGGTCTAACAGCGGATATGCCATTAACCCGGCTCGAGACTTCGGCCCAAGACTCTTCTCTTACATTGCAGGCTGGGGAGATGAAGTGTTCAGGTCAGTCTAACATACACACAAGGTCACTGAAAGGTCTTGCACTGAAATATTTTCTTATATTTTTACAATATTTTCTAAGAGTATATATATACAGTGGGGGAAAAAAGTATTTAGTCAGCCACCAATTGTGCAAGTTCTCCCACTTAAAAAGATGAGAGAGGCCTGTAATTTTCATCATAGGTATACCTCAACTATGAGAGACAAAATGAGAAAAAAAATCCAGAAAATCACATTGTAGGATTTTTATAGAATTTATTTGCAAATTATGGTGGAAAATAAGTATTTGGTCAATTACAAAATTTCATCTAAATACTTTGTTATATACACTTTGTTGGCAACGACAGAGGTCAAACGTTTTCTGTAAGTATTCACAAGGTTTTCACACACTGTTGATGGTATTTTGGCCATTCTTCATGCAGATATCTCTAGAGCAGTATGTTTTGGGGCTGTCGCTGGGCAACACGGTTTTTCAACTCCCTCCAAAGATTTTCGATGGGGTTGAGATCTGGAGACTGGCTAGGCCACTCCAGGACCTTGAAATGTTTCTTACGAAGCCACTCCTTCGTTGCCCGGTCGGTGTGTTTGGGATCATTGTCATGCCGAAAGACCCAGCCACGTTTCATCTTCAATGCCCCTGCTGATGGAAGGAGGTTTTCACTCAAAATCTCACGATACAGGGCCCCATTCATTCTTTCGTTTACACAAATACCTGGTCCCTTTGCAGAAAAACAGCCACAAAGCATGATGTTTCCACCCCCATGATTCACAGTAGGTATGGTGCTCTTTGGATGCAACTCAGCATTCTTTCTCCTCAAAACACGACAAGTTGAGTTTTTACCAAAAAATTCTATTTTGGTTTCATATGACCATATGACATTCTCCCAATCCTAATCTGGATCATCCAAATGCTCTCTAGCAAAATTCAGACAGGCCTGGACATGTACTGGCATAAGCAGGGGGACACGTCTGGCACTGCAGGATTTGAGTCCCTGGCGGCGCAGTGGGTTACTGATGGTAGCCTTTGTTAATTTTGGTCCCAGCTCTCTGCAGGTCATACACTAGGTCCCCCCGTGTGGTTCTGGGCTTTTTGCTCACAGTTTTGTGATCATTTTGACCCCACGGGGTGAGTTCTTGCGTGGAGCCCCAGATCGAGGGTGATTATCAGTGGTCTTGTATGTCTTCATTTTCTAATAATTGCTCCCACAGTAGATTTCTTCACACCAAGCTGCTTACCTATTGCAGATTCAGTCTTTCCAGCCTGGTGTAGGTCTACAATTTTGTTTCTGGTGTCTTTGACAGCTCTTTGGTCTTGGCCAAACTTGAGTTTGGAGTGTGACTGTTTGAGGTAGTGGACAGGTGTCTTTTATACTGATAACAAGTTCAAACAGATGCATTAATACAGGTAACGAGTGGAGGACAGGAGCCTCTTAAAGAAGAAGTTACAAATCTGTGAGAGCCAGAAATCTTGCTTGATTGTAGGTGACCAAATACTTATTTTACCGAGAAATTGACCAATTAATTCTTTAAAAATCCTACAATGTGATTTTATGGATTTTTTTTCTCATTTTGTCTCTCTTTGTTGAGGTATACCTATGATGAAAATTCCAGGCCTCTCTCATCTTTTTAAGTGGGAGAACTTGCACAATTGGTGGTGACTAAATACTTTTTTTCCCCACTGTATAGATATATACACACACAACACAAACACACACACACACACACAGGTTTGTTTTTGTGAAAAGTGGGGAAATCCCATAGGCGTAATGTTTTTTATACTGTACAAAACGTATTTTATATTGCCCTACACCAACCCTAAACCTAAACCTACCCCTTACAGGAAACTTTGTGCAATTTCAGATTTTCAATACACTTCATTCGGTGTGATTTATAAGCGTTTTGAAAAGTGGGACATGGGGTAATGTCCTGAAAAGTAACCTTCTCCTTGTAATACCTATGACATACCTTTGTCATTATACAAATGTATGTCCTCATTGCCACAAAAACGCCGCGCACACACACACCACACACACAAAACACACACACACACACACACACACAAACAATATATATATATATATATAATATATATTATTTACACACACACACACACCACACACACACACACCACCCATATACTGTCTGTGTTTGGGTTCAAAACGAGGCTGCATTCATTTGATCATAACAGTAGAATAGTATATTGTGCCAATATTATTACAAGATAAATCCTTGTTTATTTGATATATTGTTAATTGTAATTATACCTGTGATGCAAAGCGAATTTGCGCATAGTACTCCAGTCTTCAGTGTCACACATTGAAGTCATTCTTATATGCTGATTTGGTGCTAATGAAACATTTATTTTTATTATCATATATTATTATTATTCCTATGTTGAAAACAGCTGCTTCATTTTTAAAGTAATTTTTATAACATAAATGTCAGGTTTCTTTGAAAGTAAAAAAAAAAGTAACAAATGTCTTTACATTTAACCAATTTCACGCATTCTTGTTTCATAAAATATCTTAAAAAAAAAAAAAAAACGTTTAAATGGTAGTGCATGTTATATGCAAACTAAACTAGTATTTATAATCCACATTCACTGTAATTTTTGTAAAAAAAAAAAATTTGGGGGTGAAATTGTAAATAAAACTTTATTGGAGTATGTTTTACATGAAAAGGCTACTTAAGTGTTTCTACTTCACAATTAATTACACATTTCATTCAATGTTTTACAATTTCTTGTTATTATTTGTGAGATTTACTTGTAATTTCTGAGTGGAAATTGTTTCTACACCATTTTTCCTGTGTAGACATACAACATAAATGTTTAGCATTGTCAATGTAAAGAACAACAGGACAATACATTTGTGCATGTGTAAAAAAAAAATTCTTGGACTAACATGAGAGCTGTTGCGTGTCAGGGCTGGTCATGGCTGGTGGTGGGTACCTGTGTTTGTAACGTGTGTGGGTGCTCTCCTGGGCGCATTACTCTATGAGCTGCTGATTGGAGTTCATCATCCAGACTCAGAGCCAGAGGATGCTGAAGACCTGACAGCTGTGCTCCAGCAAACTGTGGAGCTGGACGGTATGCAGCCAAAATTTGACACCATTAAAGAAAACTGCAAGGACGGGATCTTTTCCATAACCTCAGCAGACATCAGCTGAAGTGAAAAGAACCCGCAAAATTTCAATTGTTAATATTTATATGCTAAATACATTTCATTTAAGAATTATTGTGTTTACGATATTAAAATAAATTATTTGTTGTATGTGAACTGGGTGACCTTATGGTGGTCTTCTACATCTTGTGATTTTTATTTTTTTATTTGGTTTGTTAATGATCAAATATATCAAATGATGTATATCATTGACTTTGCAAAACCTTAAAGGACATGTCTTAAAATACATTTCCGTTTAAAATAATGTAGCACAATATCTACATGATATACTGTCTTGCCTACTGTTGAATTACTGCTCAATAAATTCAACAGAAATATAGTACTTTATATTCATATTTTGTTAGCAAACATCATGTACTGAAATCTCTAATGAAGTGGTAAGACGTTATAATATTTTGTTTTATTTGTTAACATTAAGATGAATCATTTCAATTTGTTTCAACAAGTTTTGTGAACTAACCTGAACGAAGAACAACTATTTTTATAAATACCAACATTAACAAACATGAATAAATCCTGGAAAAATATGTTGCTCAACATCAGTTCATGTTAACTGTGGCAATGAAAAATGTGACCTTATTGGTCAGTTTCTGACTAGGAATTTTCACTGCCATGAGTTTCAGAAGTAATTGCATTGGATTCAATAATATTGCTAATGATGATATTAAACTGTGCATTTTACTAGTGTTTGAGTTCCCAGCATGCACTGGGACATGAATCATCAAGGACACCGTGATCTGTACCATACCAATTTACTGTTTTATTTAGAAAGAAGGGCAAGAGAACTGACACAGATGTACGGCAGTGAAACAGGCAGGTCATCACAGAATAAGATGGCTGTCTATAGACTGTCTATATATGGGACATATACATATATTACTGGAGGGATAGAAAGTCACATTCACACAGGTGATTCACACAATCACAATATTATTTATAAGAAATGTGGTTTTCGACAAGCACAGAACTTTCTGATAGAAAAGACTCAATGAAAAAAAAAAAAACACAAACAACATTCATATTTGTACATAATTCGTCATAAAACACACACAAGCAATCCTTCAAACAAAAGTCGTAAAAATTACACCAGGCTCCGAACGCAAACTTTCACTAGCAGTATTTCAATATTGACTTTCAGCTAAGGAGAAAAAAAAATACAAGGACTGAACTTCTTCACATTTCCAAATTCAACAACCATATCAAACCAAAGTACTGCATTTATACACATAAAATGTGCTCAAGTTTATCTATGACTGAAATGCATCCATGTTTACTTATATTGACCTTTTTTTTGACTATTTAAACTACAATCCATCTTTGACCTCATATACGTCTGCTGTGTATCTCCTTGCACAAAATGAACAATTTTAACATCACTTAAATTTCAACGATTATCAAAAGACTGATGAATGCGTCAATATAAATAAATATCAGTACTACAATGTCTGTACAATATCGTTACATTTAAAAGTCAGTGTTTTCCTTTATTTAAAAAAACAAAACAAAACCTTCACTAGCACCCTTTTTGCTTTAATGCTTTTTGTAGGTTGACGCAAAACCCAGCAGACGCCCAGCTGCTCGATGTAAAGTAGTTTTCGAGCAGATACAATTTGACCTTGTGTAAATGCATTTAAAAGGCTGAGGATGTTACAAACAGGGAGGAAAGGGGGAAATAACTTTAATATCTTTGTTTCGGAAGACAGATCACGTTACAATCATAACGACAGGTGAAATTTTCCAAATTATAAGTATTAATCTTAAACTCGTCTTGGATGGTCCAAAGCCGTGACCCATTTTGCAAGGGCTTATCCTTGTCTTGTCCCATCTCGCTCGTTCTACAAGGGCTTGTCGGTCCTGTGTGCCGTGATGAAGGCCATGCCATGCGTGCGGAAGTGCGTGTTAAGGTCCGAGGTCTTGTCGAAGCGCCGGCCGCACACCCTGCAGCTGACCCCTCCCTCCCCCTCCTCGCCCGCTTTAGGTGAAGATGGCGAGCCGTCCTGTGGCGAAGCGCCAGGTGATGCGTTTCCGGCCCGATTGTCATGCTGACCTTGGCGTAAACGGTGCGTAATGAATTTGTGTCGACTGAGCGAGCCGGCCGAGGCAAAGCAGGCGCCACACTGCAGGCACTGCTTCGGCGCGTTCTCCGCATCACAGTGGATGGGAATGTGGCGCTGGAACTCTTCCCAATCCTGTGAGGTGAAGCCACAGGGTGTGCAGCGGAACGTGCCATCGTCTTCTTCCTGCTCGGGCGGCCGGTTCTCAGACACTCGAGTTCTTTTGGCCGGACCCGAGGCGTCTTCTCCTGCGACGTCATCGGTATCGGCGCCGCCCCCTACTGGTGGAGCTCCGCCCTCGTTGTCGAGCTCTGACGAGCTGCCTGTCCCCTCGCCCGGAAGTGAACGCTTTCTGGTGTTTGGAGCATTCTGGGAGAGGAAATTAAAATTAATATATGGATAATCAAATATCTCTGAACTCTACAGAGGTGAAGTGTCCAAACTGACCGGTCTGTCTGTTGTTTGTCGAGCTCTGATGCCATGTCTGACCCGAATGTGCTTCTCTAAAATTAGACGACTACTGAACGTACGCTTACCCTCTGAGCAGTGCCTGAGGACAGCAGTATATATATGCACAATATATGCAGAATTAGAGGGGCAAACTAAATAAACGAAGAATCGGTTTTAGGGAGGAAAAAAAAGATTCAAATAAATTTGTGGTTGATGAATGTTTGACTCACGGGCAGCGGAAGACTCTCTTGACGCCCTCATGTATTATCCGGACATGTCGACGAAGGCTGTTGGCTGAACTGAATGAGCGTTCACACAGTCTGCAGGGGAACTTCTTCATTAACTAGAGGAGAAAAAAAAAGACAAGCATATCACAAATGTAAAGAAATTTGAATAATTTATTTAAAAGCAAATATACAATAATAAATAAAAAAAATCTCTTAATGTTTTGGATATTGGAGCCCATGGCATATTGGAGCCCTTTTGGAACTATATATAACTGAAAAAAAAAAACTATATATAATTGGTAAATATTTATATACGCTTATGTATACATACTAACAAATGTAGCAAGTATTAAATATAAACATACCCCCCCAACCACAAAATCTGGGGTTCAGCACAATTTTCTTTGAAAGAAATTATTACTTATTATTCAGCAAGGACCTATTAAATTGATTAAATGTTACAAAGACATTACAAATGAAGTCTATTTAAAATAAATGCTGTTCTTTTTAACTCTCTATTAATCAAAATAATAAACAAAAAAAATAATTACAAATGTATTACATTTCCACAAAAGTTCTTTTAAATAATAATATTTCACAATATTATCATTTTATTTGTATTTTTGATCAAATTCTTATGCTCACCAAGTCTTACAAATCTTACTAAAAACTTTTTTTTATTTTCTTTGTAAATTGAATAAATGTTTTAAAAATAAACAAAAAATAAAATAAATAAATGAATAAATATATATATATATATACATACACACACACGTGTATGTTTTTAAGAATACCTACCGTGTCATGTTCGTTCTTCATGTGGTCGATGTACTCCTCTCTCTCAGCGAAGCGTTTCTTGCACTCTTTGCACCTCCACTCCATACTCCCGCTTTCTGGAGAGCTCACCTGATCTTCCTCCTCATTCTCCTCCTCTTCTCCCTCGTCTCTCTCTTCCCCTTCATGCTCTCCCTCCTCCTCTTCCCCCTCCTCATCCTCCTCTCCCTGTCCCTGGCTCAACTCATCCGAATTGTTTTCTGTGGGTTTAGGTTTAGAAATGGAGTTGCTGGAAGGAACTGAGACCGGAGATGAGGTGGTGGGCGGAGCCTCGGCTTTGACAGACAGGCCTCTATGAACAGTCTAATGGGAAATAATACAAGACAGCTCTGGTTAAAAGCATGAGCGTGACTGACAGGAAAATGTGACAGTTCACACTGGGGTGGCTGTTGTACTTGGTATGAGCTTTAGACAAGGTGATACACAGAAATCACTTTGTAAAGGCCAAACCAAGAGTTTTACTGTATGCCTTTGCTGACACCACATTCTTTAGAGGAAGAGAAAAGAATGGGTAACACAAAAGGCAAAATAACAAGTAATCAATTTAAAACTTAAACATTTAATATCCTTAAATGCACTCTATATAATAATAATAATAATAATAATTTATATTATCTAATCTATTGTTATTATTATTAATAAGGTATTTACCTTGATGTGTTCCATCATTGAGCCTTTCTGGGCATAAAGTTTAGTGCAGTCTGGACATTTGAACACATGCACCTTCTGTTTGGCCAAGTGAGTGTCAAAATGCATGTAGAGCAAAGGTTTCTGGGTGAACACTGTGTCACACATGACACACTTGTAGATCATCCTGTAGCAATAACATAAGAATATTCAGACTTAAAGAATGTATTTTTAAAACAAAATATTAGGCACTAATCACGAAAAGCTGTGTGTGACGGGTCAACCTACTTAGCCTGTGCAGCTGTGAGGGCGGGATGCTGGGAAGTGATGTGCCCCTGCGCGCTCTGGGCAGATTTGAAGGCCATCGGGCAATTGGGGCACTTATGAAACACCTCACAGTGAGCTGTTTGAATGTGGGACTTGATGGAGTTCAAACCGCCGAACACAACCTGACAACTGGAGCACCTGGAATAAAGGATGCAGGTTTGAGGGTATAATGTAACAATTTATTTCCTTGCAGGAAATCTCACAAATAACCTAAAAAATACAGCTGCAAAGCAAGGAAATTGTCTGCGATATCACAAAACACTGAAAGGAATTTGAAGGCCAAGAACCTGTAGCCGATGCGCCTGGCGAAGTGCAGGCAAGACTCTTCCAGATGGGTCTGAAACGTGGCCTGACGAGCAGTGCCTCCACACTCTGGACACACGTGGGGTGCGCGGTGCTTATGGATCCGCTGATGGGCTGAAACACTGCACCAGTTAGGCAGCATCATGGGAGGAGAGCAAAGCATACAAGTCTGAAAGAAAAAGACAGCACGGATAACAAAGGAGTTGGTAAATAAAGCAGTTTACACATTAACTTACACATTACAGATGCTGGGCATTATTTATAAAACATTAGCAAAAAATAAATGTGTAAATTGTTCATGAAAACATTATGTAAATTCATTTATTAAAAATAGCATTCAATGCGATAAAAATAGCACTTAAAGGGGTCCTATTATGCTTTTTCACTTTTTTAATTTTAGTCAGTGTGTAGTGTGTATGTTTGGGCATAAAAAAGATCTAGAAAGTTACAAATCTCAAAGTCCACTCCAAAGGGAAAATGTTTTTGTTTTTAAAAAAAATACCTTTTCAAGAACTACAACGAACGGCACGTTTGGACTACAGCGTTTGTGATATCACAAAGCGGCTCATTAAAATTTCATTACAAATAATTCCCGCCTACAGAAATTCGAATGGTTGGTGGGGGTGAGGAGGGACGAGGTCGTAGTTCGTGGTTAGAACCATAGACATATAATTGCGTGCAGTAATGAAGCACTGTCTAAGCTGTTCGCCAATCACAACGCACTGGGACAGCTAACCAATCACAACACATTTTGGTTTTCGGAAGGCGGACCTTCATCAAAGCCGTAACTAATCGAGCCGTTTGTGCCAGACTGGGGAGAGAGGTTTGTAATAATGTAAATTATGTGAAAAATAATGCGTTGTTCGAACCACCAAGCATGAGAGCATGTTCTAGTACACACCCCAAAACAAAATCAAGACTTTGTACAAGAGCATAATAGGACACCTTTATGCAAAACTTTAATTATAATATATTTGTATATATTACTCATATATATATAAGATTATATATATATATAGAGATATTAGTGCAGTCACTCGATACAATTTTTAATTAATTAATCGCACATTTTTTTCTGAAATTAATCGCGATTAATCCCACCTAACATTAAAGTTTTTAATATACTTTTATATTGCAATAATTTCACTTTCAATCTTCAAATTAATGTAGAAACCACAAAAGACAGTATTTTTTAATATTTATTTAATGCCATCTTTTTTTTATGACTGGAGGCGAGTATCACTGATACAGATACTACTGATATTCGGATACACCATAGTTTTTCCTAATATTTAACCATTTATTATAGCCATTCCACATTACAGTATAATGGAGCTTCATTTTAACAGTTATTAGACTTTAAAAAATAACTTCTAATATAAGTGAACAAAACAATCTTCACATAAACCCATTAAAATAAATATCATATTTACCTGTGCCCTTCACCAGAAATATAGGCTACAGAAATTTAAATGGTCAAACACTAAATTCTAAATTAAATATATGAATCCTTAAAGCTATAAAAGTTATTGATTTCCTCTTTTTTCTTTTTCTTTTCTTTGATTAACAGTCATCACAGCAGCTGGTTATTATGTTATTTTGGCTGTTATTACTTTAAGAGCTGCCGCTGCTGAGTGTGATGCAGATCTGACACGCATCGTATTTTCTATCAACTCTCTTTACCTTTTCTGACCTACTTCAGGTCTTAAAGTCTCTATTAATGAACTGACGAGTTAAATCGAGTGTGTTAGATGAGTGAGACAGTGATGGGCTGCTCCAGGACAGTTTTAAAAACCATTTCAGAGACATGTTCCTACATGTGCCCTCATCTATATATATTACACATGCATGCACATCATTTTACGGCGCTTTAATCGCCTGTTTTTGGTACTTCATGACATTAACTGACACAGCATCGTAGTTTCATTCGTATCTTTGAATATGAATTATATTCCTTTAGCTTGGGTTGAAACAAATCTGTTTTGCTTGGTTGGAACTGCAGCGTGCTAATTATGTCTCTATTTGGTTTCTCTGGTTTTCTGCCCGGGATTGATATCCCCTGGTACTAGGAATTACACAGCTTCATGCTGGATTCAGCCCTTATACACAGACCTGAGAATGACTGAAACACCTGAGAAAGAGATGATGCCAACCCCTCAGAGGACCTCAGATTATGCCAACCCTGAAACAACATACAGAACTACCACATTTGCTATAAGTTTGATTGCATCATAAAATAATTGCTTTTAATAGTGTTCACCGTCTGTTTGATTAAGTCTTTAATTGATTTTTCCGTACATTTTTTCTGCCATATGTACTTTAACTGACAGTCACCACTGATAAACTACCACTAAATATTGTAAAAACGTTAAATATTTTTACGTGTTAAACTGAATATTATATATATAATTTACTTAATATATATTCTTTTACAATAACAATTTACAAAATTGCATTAAACGTCTGAGCATGAATCTTTAATTTAGTAATTTAACGGTTAATTACTAACGGTACTAACGGTTAATTCATATTTGGAGAATATTATTTGAAGAAGACAAATGAATTACAATTTTAAAATAACACAAATCTGTATATATGTGTGTGTGTTTGGTTTTTATTACAATTTATTTCTGAGAGATAAAAACACATAGCTGAAAATTAAAGTTAAAACTTATTTATGTGGTGCGGTTAGCAAAATTGCTGGCAGGACATTTAAAAAAAAAATCTGAAATACTGGCCCAATGGACCAACAGAACAAAATAATTCAAACACATTTACAATATTGCAACTTACCGAATTAGGAGTAGCTCTGATTTGCTGGAAATGGGTCACTAATTCAGCCTTGCTTGAAAACTGAGCTTGACATTCAGGACACTTGAAGTTGTGGTATTGCAGGGCTTCGCCCTTCTTGCAGGGCAGTGGCATCAGAGCCTGGGGACTTTGGGGTCCACGGCGGGCAGGGCTGGGCTGGGTTGAAGCCGTGCCTGGAGAAGGAGAGTCCTTCAGTGGACTGGAAGTGGACGGTATAGGAGTCGTCCCTGTCTGGGTGGTGGAGGATGACAGAGGTGGAGAGGAGAGTGATGGAGAGAGCATACCTAGAGAAATGAGAACATTTAAGAGATGATTTCATTGCTGACAAGATCGGCTTTTAATGAAACTAGTCTTTCTATGACAAAAAAAGTTGAAATGGTGCTACATGACAGGAGAAAACAGAAAGGAACAGTGGAGTTCTCTTTTACCAAAATTGATTTTGTTAACGCACACCACTATTGATCCGACTGTCTGAGGGCGGGAATACAAAAATGTGGAAGCTTGATCTGTAGTTTTAAGAAAAGTCCCAGGCTTTTGACAGCTCCAGAAACTACAAATTGAATTTCTGCATTCGACAGTGGCGTGATGCCAAAATCAAAATTGCATGATGGGTGTTTTTGGCAACAGAGAATGCCACAGTTCTTCTCTATTTTGTCATGTAGCTCTAATTTTTGTATAAATAAACTGGGATTATCTGGGTGCAGGTAACAGCTGGCTGAAAATCGTTGAACTTATTTTTAAATATTAAGTCGAAACAATCCTATTCAAATTGAGACAAAAAGATACCATGTTGCAAAACTTACCAATGGGAGTAGTGTCTTGCTGGCCGATCATCTGCTCCACTGTAACTGGTCTCATAACCAAATGTGAGCACTGCATGACCAGGCCTCGTTCCTTGTGCTCCCGAGCATGTAACAGCAGGCTGCATTTGTTGAAGAAAGCCAGCCGCTTTGCGCAGTGATTACATGTCACTTCTATTCTCAAAGAGCGCCGGTCGTAGTGTCGCGCCAGGCTGCGCTCCAAAGCAAAAGAATCTCCGCACTCCAAGCAGCGGTATCCAGTAGCAGGCATAGGAAGACCCCATTCAGGGGGTGGCGGGGTTGAGAGATCCGGACGGTAGCTGGGCAGCAGGTTCTTGCTGTTCAGGATCTTGTTGAAAGCCTCAACTAGACTAGACTGGCTACGGGAAATAACAGCACCGGTGCTGTTGACGATAGACGCTGGTTTACACGTCACGGTACCTCCATTGGTGGCTTTACCGACCATAGTGCGCACGCTTATCCCACCGACGGCTGGTGCGACTGGTAAAGTGGTGGATTTTGTGATGCTCACCGCTGTGGCAGAGACTTTCGTTTTATCAGCTTGCATGGCCATTTTGTTTTGGACCTTGCTGGCTGCGGCTATCATGGCACTGCTGGCTTCTAGAGTGGATACTGGTATGGTTGAGCATTTTACCACTTGACCATCATTTTTTTTGGCGCCTTTCGCAGGACCAGCTCGACTGCCTGTTTGGGATTTACTTGCATCTTTGTCTGCATTGGCAGTGCCTCCCTTACCTGCTACTCGAGTAACCGTGCGTGTGATACCTCCTGTAGACGTCTTAATGGTCTTGATACGGACTTTAAGAGGTCTGGAGGGAGCATTTCCGCCAGATACAGCTTTGCCACCACTGCTCGGTGATCCGGCGTCTGCTGGAAGGGATTGTGCAGCATCTACCTCCATTTTCTCTCCATCCCTTTTCCCGTCATCCTTACCATCTGTATTAGCCGCATCTTGTCCATTCTCCGCTGAACCTTTGTCTACCTCCATCTCCTCTTCTTCCTCCTTAGGATCTTGAAGGGAAGCAGATGGTGATGAAGAGGCAACCGCTGGGCTACATGATCTTTTGGTTACTGCAGGTGTTGGCATGGAGGACTTGGGCATCTCTGGCTCAGGGCTCTCTGGCGAATCTCGTTCTTCTATCACATGCTCTGGGTTTCGATCCTCTTGGGGTAAACTCTTTCCGGTTCCTGTTTGGACTGGTGCTGAAAGCAAGTTCTGTTGAGCTCGAGGTGAAGCAGGTGATGCCAAGGGAATGTCACCTGGTTTGGGGTAAGCGCTGGGCGATATGGATGTCGAAGGAGGGAGAGAAGGAGACTGTGAATTTTCTGGAGGTGACCTTAGCCGACGTGATAGTTTCGGTGGAGTGGGAGAGTCTGGACTCTCATGGATGACCAGAGATCCTCCAGAATCAGGATCCGAATCCTCCTCATCTGAATCTACACGTCTGAAAGCCGATGAACTAAGACGTGGTGATCCGTTAAATGGCTCCGTTAGAGATGTAGCCAGCGGAGACGATGCCATGGCCCCAGAAACACGGGAACCAACCGATGGAGAGGACGATGACGGTGAAGAGGACGAAGCTGTGGAGGGAGTGGAAGGAAGTGGTTTAGGTGGGGGAAAGAAAGGAGATGCTGCTCCACTTGCCCCACTAGAAATCGCAGGGGCTTTCGCCTTGTCCACACCTTCTAGGCTCATCTCCTGCTGCATATGTTGCTGTTGCAGAAGCTGCATTTTTCGGGCCCTTCCGACGGAGTCTCCAGCACCTTGTGCCATCAAGGGCTTCAGCTTATTGAAGATGTTGCTGCCTGGTTTGGAAGTGCCGGAAGATCCAAGCGCTCCTGGAGTCTCTGGAATCGCCTTTGAACTGCATATGGGCCACTGTTCCCCATTCGGCTGGCCCCGGGACTGAGACATATGTACTGATCCACCGGACGACACAAATCCATTATGGTTTAATGGGTCTGGTACAGAGCTGTCGCCACCATCAAAGGGCTCAGGGCGAACACGGTTCTTAACAATCACACTCACAATAGATGGGTCGCTCTGAGAATCCGTGGATGGGCTGGGTGATCTTAAGGCTGAACTTCCACCTACTGAAGCATCACCAGCCTTTATGAGCGATCCTCCGCCTGCTCCTTGATGCCCCTCCACCTCATCCGGGGCAGACTGGATAGCCTCTTTGGCATCAATGTCAGGAATGTCAAACGCTGCCAACAGGTCATCAAAATCAGGGGTTTTCATGTCCCCCATGCCGGGTCAGTGGACTCAATCCTAAAAAACAGAAAAATAACATGTAAAAATGTGATAACAATTGCACGAAAACCAAAAGTATTTACTCGCCTTCATGTTGTTCCAAACCTGACTAAAGAAGATATTTTGAGAAACGTCTGTTTCTGTCAGTGTTTTTTTCTCCATACAATGGAAGTCAATGGTCACCAATACAGTTTGGTTGTCAATATTCTTCAAAATATCTTGTGTTTCACAGAAGACATAAAATTATACAGCTTTGGAACAACATGACAGTGATTAAATGATGTGAACTATCTAACTACTTTGGGTAAACTGACCCTTTTAAGTCCTGGGTTAACATTAAAAATTCGAATTAAAAATGAAATAGAGACGGGACAAATGGAAGGGCTCATCTTATTTATTAACAGCTTATTTTTTTAAATATTGTAATATGGTGTGCTTCAATGGGATCCTTAATGCAGGGGGTAATAAAAAATAATCTCATAGCAATCATCCGTTTTCATAAAGTGAGTTTAATACATATAATGTTTATTTACAACTCAAGTACTCAAGCTATCAGGTTTTTTTAACCGTAACAGAAACGCTTTGTGCTGAGGAACCTATGAAGTGAAATTTACTTGATGATTTTAGCCGCATGTATCCTGCTATTTCAGCTCGTTTCTTTACTTCTGCAACAACATAGCATATACACAAATATATAGCGCAATACCAAATGACACTGAACGGCTTTTGTTAGCTTTGGCTAACAGCCACATAATGCCTCTGTATAAACTTAGCATTGGCGACTGAACTGCAATGCACATGTACGTGTGCAATATGAAAAATAAATTTAATTTAATCACATATAAGATAATATTATGATCCAGCATCCAATTTTTTGCTTAACAATGGATCTCTTAAGGTGACAGAGCCTGTTTAGCACGCTAAAGCTGCTATGGTATCAACACGAGAATACAAACAAGCCCTCTTACATGAAATAAAAACAATAATTGATAAATAAAAATATATATTAATACACTAACAAATGAGCACGTTACAGAGATTAATTTAATATATTTATGACAAATACAATTGTCTGAGAACGGCTAAAACCTGCAGCTGACCTGGCTAACTACAAATGGGGACCGAAACGGAATCGCTAACCGTACGATTAAAGGGCTTCTGTCACATGTTGTCCTCTAGATGTGGCCTCAGCGTTGCTGGACTGATAAGTAAACAGCTGGTGGGTTGATAAGCAGATATGTGAGGTGTATTTTTGGGCTTGTTCTGTCATGACGGCGGGGTCCGTGCTGCCCCGTCGCGAGGGTCATCTAAGCGCAGGCCACTGCATGTGCACGGCAACATTTACCTGCTTATAAATAACCTCACGTGGATGCCACATTATGCCTTTTTGATCATGCATTTCATGTAGGTGTGTATTATTTTACAGAGTGTGTATTTCCATGCACGGGGAGGTAATTTGTTTACCTGTTTTCTTTTGAGATTCCCGACTATCCTCGCTCCAGATGAAGCGCCTTGACTTCCCGTCATCGATTGAGTACGGCCAGGTCTTGGCAGATAACGATGATAATAATGGACAGGAAAATTATTTTCCGTCTTCCTTGGTTAAACTGTTATGTCTGCATACATAGATCTGGTGATATTTCAGCATTGTATTTTAAACTCAAGAAAAAAACACGAACACTCTCATTGTATTTTATGGATGTACCGTTGTTGTTTATTTACATCCTTCCAGGATCTCATGTTTCTCTGTCTTTAGCTTGATTTGGTTTAGGCCTTGATTAAACGGATTGCGGATTTTGGATCTCCCAAATGCACAGAAGCTTAATGTTTATTATATTATCGTATGCTATATGTATTATAGAGGATTATACCCAACATTTGAATAGAAATGTTACCGCCATTTCATACATTAACCACAAAATACAGACAACTCAGATAAATAAAAAAATCAATAAATTGGGTACCAATATGAAAGTGAAATACATGATCGCAAATACTGTACATCACAGTGAAATTGTTAATCATTATTGTGAATCTTTGGGTTTCTGCGTAGATAGACTGACTATATAAATGCATTTGGTACATCACAAATCGTCGTATATAGCCAGTTCCTTGTTATTGTCTTGAAAAAAAGAAATATGTATATTATATATAGCCATATATAATAAGACAATGATTATTATTGACAATCTCAGGACCAACTGCACTGAAATGTGCAGGAATATACACAGCAAAATCTATTTAAATACACCTGAAAATACTGTTTTCATAGACTAGGTTTTAGCGCCATCTAGAGCACTGCCAGCATTGTTTCATTCGTGTTAATTTATTATATTTTTGTTTTTGTCGTTATTAAAACCGTACAAATAAATAGAAAACATAATACAATATTTAGAAAAAATATTGAGTAAGTTTACTAAAAAATAATGAGTTAAGTCTTTCACAGAACCTTGTGATGAGTCGCGCAGAAAACTTATTTAACTTAGTCCTGCAGATGTTAAAGCCAATTACATATATAATGAACATAAATGTATGAATCAAAAACATTCATAACAAAATGCATAAATAGAAAGAAAAGGAATAAAGAAAGGAAATCAAAAGATGAGATCAAAAAAAGGGCTATACATACATTAAAAAGTGATAAGTGGAAGTTAGGCCTTCTAAATGCCAAACACTTAAGTGACCATAGTAAAGTAATTTCCATGTTTTACAATGATATTTTTAGTAGTGTTTCTCTTAATGTTTGTTCATCACCCAGAATCCAAATTAAACGAGGAATTCGTCAGGGATGCCCTATCTCACCATTACTTTTTAATCTTGCAGTCGAACTAATGTCTTTATTCATAAAAGATGTTGAGGGTAATATAGGCATAGACATTCTTGGTAGGACCTTTACTATAAGCCAATTTGCAGACGACACTCTTTTATTTCTTAAAAATAAAGAGGTGCTTCCATTAGTTATTGAAAAAATTTCTGTCTTCTCAAAGGCATCAGGTCTGACTCTAAACTTGTGAATTAATGGCGATCCATAATTGTAACTTAGATGATATAGAGGGCATTCCAGTGAAAAAAGAGGTTAAGTATTTAGGGGTTATGATTGCTAAAAATGTTGTTAATAGAGAACACTCAAATTTTTACTCTAAAATAGAAAGTATGAAAAAATCCTTAAATTATTGGTTATCTCGAGACCTATCTATTTTGGGTAGAATTCTCTTGACTAAAACTGAGGGAATATCCAAACTTATTTATTTATCTCAAGCTTTGTATACTGCCCCAAGAGTAGTTAAATCAGTGAATTCAATTTTATTTAAATTTATATGGAAAAATAAAACACATTATTTACGTAAATTCCATATGGTGAAAGAGTATGAACATGGAGGTTTGAGAGCCATTGATTTTGAATCTCTTCTTGGTACATGCAGAATAAAATGGTTGAAAGAGTGTTTAACAAAGTCACACTCAATATGGTACCATATTCCTAACCCCCTTTTTAAAAAGATTGGCGGCCTTGAATTTGTGTTGAGATGTGATCTCGACCCTTGCAAAATTCCTCTGAAGGTATCTAATTTTCATAAACAAGTACTGCTTTTTTGGAAAATTATATTTACCCATAACTTTTCCCCTTACAACTCCACTCTTTGGCTGTAGTTATTAACAGAAAGTCTTTGTTTAAAATTGATTGGTATAGTAAAGGCATTATTTTTATTCATGATTTATTAGATGATAATGGCTTTTTCTTATCTTATAATGATTTCATTAATAAATACAGAGTTAGAATTACAATAAAAGGTCATAATAAGTTATGCACTGCTATACCCACTGGATTGTTAAGAATAATCCAAAGTTTTTCTGATCTTTTATCTAGACCTGTATTTTCTCTTCCCTCTTTGAAAATATGTAATGTTGACCTTTTAGACAGTAAGTGTAATAACAAACTTATTTACAAAGAACTTAAATGTATTATCACTGGTGATTATCAGTGTTATTTTCTGGGAGATGTTGAAACCTCAGTAAAGGACAAAGCTTTTACCCGTTATATGGCATACCCAGTTGCTCCAAAGGTCAAGGACACTCATTACAAAATTATGTTTAGGATTTACCCAGTTAGTGACTTTATACAAAAACGATTTCATTTCGAGGTGGATCCTTGTGGTTTTTGTTCTTCATTTCCTGAAACACTTGATCACCTTTTCTTTTACTGTGAGGCTTCTTCTAAATTTTGGTTCGATATACATAGCTGGTTGTCAGTAAAAATGGAGACAATTCCTCCTATTCCTCCTATAACCCAACAAGATGTCCTCTTTTTTAAGTGTGATTTAAATTCATCCTTCTCTGATGTTGTCAATTTTGTTTTGTTGCTGGGTAAATATATCCATACTTGTAAATGGAAAAAAGTAAACCCTCCTTCAATATATTTTTATTTGAGTTTGCTAAAATGTTTCAGAGCTTCAAATGTTTCAAAAAACATAATAGAAAATCTGAAAAGTTATGCTTCTCTTTGTCAAATTATTTATTACTTTAGTATATTTTTTCTTTATAATGTCTACATCGACTGCATCTTTGTTTTCATCCTTGCTCCTTGTGTTGTGTTTATTTATATATATCTCTAATCTATATATATTATTATATATATATAATCTATAATATAAGATTTTCTTCTTCTTCTTCTTCTTTAATGTAAACTCTGTGTTTGTCTCAATGGAAGTGTCTTGCATTGTTGGTTGTTCCCTGTCGTGTTATGTACACTTAAAATAAAAAAAAAACAAAAAGAAAAAAAAAACTTCTGTATAGCAGCTTTGAAAGTAAAAAAAAAAAAAAAGTGACATAAGCTTTTTATTACGAAAAGTAATGCTTTTTTTTAATGCTTGAACTACAAATACAAAACAAAAGTGCCAAGGGTATACATAAAAAAACATAAAAAGTACATATTAACTATACATGTGTATATATAAAACCAACAAATAAAATAAAATAATGAAAAAATGAAAGGCCTTGTTAAATCACAATCACTTTATTTACGAAAAGTAACCGCTGACACAGTTCGACGTCTTAGTGACGTCCTCACATCTTGTCCAATCAGAAAGGACTTGTAAGCTTTCGAACACTTATGGGCGGGCTTCGAACTCGCTGAGAGGGAAGTTCAAGCGCCAGGGAAACGTACTCGGTGGTTGATTTGGCAAATTGCGTTTGGGAAAAATACTTTTCATTTAAACGAAAGTATTGTTTGATTAAGTAAACGCCACAGTTATTACATTTACAAGAAAGAAGAAACAGTAAGTGTCATGAATATACTAATCCAGAATAAATGTTGAATTTCCTCAATCGTTCATTAGCTAGAGTAGCTAACGTTAGCCACCATTGGAGGGAACGATGTGAAACCTGTATTAATAAAATCCCTTTAACAGTTACATTTATTGAGAAGTAAAATTGATATCTACTATTGTCCTTTATTTACGTTAAGACAAGTATTAGTTTACTTTACACAAGCGATGTAAATGAAGTTTGACATGTCAGTTAACTGTTATTTCATGTGTTTTTCATCCAGAAACAACACGCTATGTCTCACAAGCAGATTTTTTACTCTGACAAATACGACGACGACAAATTCGAGTACAGGTAGGCACTTTTTAAAGTTATCTGTACAGTTTACAATTAATGTTGTCCGTTTTGGATTCCTAGAGACAGCAGTGCTAATGTTCCGCTGTTTAAACATTTGTTGAATCACCAAATAAAGTTAATATTTAGTTTTCATAAGTTCAAACTAAGTTGAAACATGATACTATGTTTTCTGAGCTGTTAAAATGACATTTATAACGAGGGTAAAGTGTAGTGTGTGTTTTCCGTTCATTTTCAGGCATGTCATGCTTCCTAAGGATATTGCTAAAAGAGTTCCCAAGACCCATCTTATGTCAGAGACCGAATGGAGGAATCTGGGTGTTCAGCAGAGTCAAGGATGGGTACATTACATGATCCATCAACCCGGTATGTGTGTGTTTGCTAGGATGTCAAAAACTCGCCCAAACATGTGCCATCTCTACTGTTGTCACTGTTGATATTCATGTTCATGACTTCTTTTCATTATAGAACCACATATCTTGCTCTTCCGACGTCCTCTGCCCCAATCCCAGTGACCCCAGAACCACAAACTAAAGGAATTCTGAAAACTGGACACAATCTGAAGATGTCTGAGAGATGCCGGGTGCACCCCAGATCAGATGGTGCCAATATCATTTGTGCTGCTGCATATGTATTGACTATTCTGTGGGTTAGATTATCATCACTGTGCTTGATCTCTGCCTTAACTGAGAGATAGAACTGTGTGCAAATTCCCGCTGCAACTATTTATTATTCTTTTCAAGCATATTCTGTATATGAGCTTCACTTGATAAATGTTTTGCATTGGTGAATAGATTCTGAAAGGTCTAGCAGCATTGGAAATTGTTTCAAAAGTACACATACTGCTTTATTAAAAATAAATACTTTATTTTTTTCACTTTAAAGTATTAACAATGCTGTTTGTACCAGTATAGGTGTCACCAGTACTAATACGCAGCTGAACCTATTTTCTCAAAAATGTTTTTAAAAGTCAATATAATATGTAGAATACTGTACTTATGTATAATAAAACTATTTCAGCTCAGCATTTTGGCTTCAACAGCAAAATCCTTATCAGATAGAAAGCAACAATGTTTACTTCTTTGCTTTTACACCAATGGTGAAGTTGAGTACACTGTAATAAGTGCTTTAACTTTTACTAGACATGCACAATGACAGCCATTGTAACTTCCAGTGTCATCCACTTCCAGTTATTTTAGCTGTACAAAAATAGATCTTTATGCTGCTTGATATTGCAAACTGGTAATTCTTATAATATTATTTTCATTTATCATAATCGCAAATGCACTGGTTTGTAGTGCAAATAGTTTATTTTCCGTATTGTTATTCCTCTAGTTGTTTACCCATAGCATAGCGGCTAATGAATCTGACGTCTCGCACATGCATAGAAAATGTCTGACTTTTGGATTGCAACATAAGGTCAATATACGTAGAGGTTCTACTTCCAAGCCCCATTGACAGTGAAATCTCGTTGGTCTAAAATCCCTATTTAGTCCAGGTGATATGTGAAAATAATGTTCACTTTTTCATGAAACTTTGTACACTTGTATAGTTTGCAGCCCTAAACATTTTCAGAAATTGTTTCAGAAACCTCATGGTTGCCAGGCGACCAGTGTTTACTTCTGCGGCCATATGTGTCATATCTCCTAAACCAAACATGATAACACAGAAAAGGTGATGTCTACCCCTATGTTTTGATGGTCAAGGATTACAATGATACCATATACAAAACATAAACTGTTCAGGTGAAGACTTAATGGTGAAATCAGCAATGTGAGAAGAAAATCAGTATCTGAGCATCATAGCATCACAGGAGCATTTACAAAAGTCCATATTATGGCTATTAATTTTTTCTTTCTTTGATAATTAATATTTTATTCAATAATACATTAAAAGATTGTTTTCAAGAATACTATAATATATTTCAGAGATATAAAAAAATCATCTCAGGTAAGTGTATTTTTCCTGACCTCTCAGGCAGAGTCAGGTAGGCGGTAGTGTGTTTCCAATACATTCTTGTTCTCTCTCAACAACGCTCTAACATTACAAGCAGACGGCAACAGAATGAAATTTCAAACATATTTAATGTAAACTTAATTTACAATCACTCTGGGGTTCAGGAAAGGTGAACGAAAAGGCCTTTCTGTGATGTTACCACAAGGCATTGCTTGCTTACAGATCTCAGGCTTCTGGAGAGAATGTAGATTTGTAAGAGTGAGTAGGAAGTAGGAGGGTGCTGAGCTTGTGGCTGTTCTGTACGCAAACATCAATGTCTTGAACTTGATGCGAGCCGCAAATATTCTCAAATAGCTGCAGTGGCATACTCAGCAATAGAATCAAGTAGAGTGTTTTGCTCATAGGGATTATTTCAGACTTTAGTCAGTTTTATTGATAATTATATTGTATTTTACAAGGACTGAATATTGTCATCTGATCAATTCGAGTAATACATTTTTTTTCCAGGCCTTCGTAATGACCTTTAAGTTTGAGGATATCAATGAATGGAAGGAAGAAGCCAAAGAAATTGACTTTCACTTTAAAAGTGTTGAAGAGCACAAGATTGGTGAAAAGAGGGATTATGGGCCTATGGTATATGAGGAGGACAACCAATCAATGTCTGAAAGGTGAGGATGACACAATCAGGACTAGGGATGCAAGATATTGGATTTTTGCCGATATCCTATGCCGATATTTTTCAACTCATTTTGGCCGATAGCTGATGCCGATATATTTCCTTTTGTTTGGAAACAACACCAAGTCTTTCCTGTGTGGAAATTATAAGCAAATAATTTTTAATTTTGGTTAGTTTTTTACAAGAACTTATTTGTTAGAATTAAATAAACAATAATAAAGTAATTTTATAATGACAGTACATTGAAGTTGTGAAAATAACTATAAATAAACTATTTCAATCGCTGAATTTTTTTTCCAGAAAGATGCAGTAGTAACCTTAACATTTATTTTAAGATTTAACATTTGTAGATGGTCTAAAGCAAGAGTTGTAAAAATTCAGAAAATCTTTTAGAGCTCATCATTTGTTTAAAGAAATATAACATATTACACATTAACGAATAAATCAGTATATATAAAATTATTTAATTTACAAGTGTCATGTTTGTGATTATTTTTTTTTTATGTAAGCTATAGCTTCTGACCTTTAAATAAAAACATACTCATGATTTTATGACATCAATTACGGCTTCATTTAATCAGAAAAACAGTCTAAATGTTATTTGTGTATTTTGCTTTCATTTTATTAGGAGTAGGCCAACAGCGCCCCCTACGGAATTGAAACTCCTTACTGACCGGGCATTAGGACCCGGGGGAGGCTGACTCTGCTGCCGCTGCACGTGCTATTACTTTTTACTCTATGGCTGCTTTCCAGTTCACGATTTAAAGGGGCATAGATGTGCTAAAAGAAACATATTTGGTGTATTTGGTGTAATGATGTGTTATGCGTTTAAGGTTCACTTAAAAACAATTATTTCCAATAAGAAATTATTACAGAATGACATATTACTGCAGCATAATTTATGTTTCTTACATTGTATGTATGTATGTGTGTATAGTTTGTGTATATGTGTGTATAGTTTTGCACGGTCTTGGGATTCATTGTGGACAGCAAAGTAAGAATTTCATTGTTCAGGGAAACTTGTTTTCCTCACTGGGCATATGACAATAAACGCTTTGAATCCTTGAATTTAATTATTGTTTCTCCTTTTGTGTCCCGCCTTTCGATAATGCTGTCGATTATTTTACAAAGCTATGCCCCGGTCTGAAAAGCGAGGTGTGCTGTGATTGGCCAGCTACCCAGTGCGTTATGATTGGCCGAATACATCAAGCCTGTGACGGAAATGTTACGCCCCTACCATACTGTGATGCCGTGTCAGGCTGGAGCGACGATACAAAAACATTAAAACCCATTACAAAGGAGGCATTTGTTTGTTGCATCCAGTGGGGACATAAATTATGGATTATAGCTAATATACGGTCTTTACGCGTTTTGCATTGCGATTTATAGTAAAATGATGTTTCATGTGACTGGAGAAGAAAAGACAAACAACCAAGCCATACTCACACTGCCGGGAAAACCCTGTTTGATCGTCAGTGGCAAATTCTTTAAATATAAAAACGTATTTACAGTCTTTGAGTCATAACAGCCGGCATTGTAGTCTACTCTATGTAGGATCAGGAAACCGTCCTCCATAAACTTTGTTTCACACATCTGAGTATTTGGATTGAAGTGTTCTGGAACAGTGTTGTAAATACAAATTAAACACGTTGCTAGTCGTGTCCTCTTTTGCAAGGCCAAACAAAGTATTTTCGCTTTCACAACGAAAAACACAGAGTCACACACGGCGGGCTAGATTGAGCAGCGGCCAGGGGCTAGAGTGAGCGGAACGGCCTGAGGGGGAGAAGGGTGAGCGGACGGCGGGGGCTTGAGAATGGCTGCCCGTGGACGGCGGCTTCGATGAAGGAGAGTCAGAGGGCTGCTAGGGCAACCACAATGGGAAGACCCCGGGCTGGAACCGCTGTCCATGGGTAAAAAGCCAATCCGGCAATCGACAGCGTGAAGTTTTTGTATTTCCTCAGCGACCAGCACGGATAATCTCTAGGTATGACGAAGTGGATATCGTCCTCTTTGGAAGACCAAACAAAGTAGTTTCGCTTTCACAACGAATCAAACAGTGCCTTCACGACATGGCGGCGGCAACAAAACTACAGCGAGACTAAAAGTTAGGCCTTCTTTCTTTGAACATTTGGGCGGCATTATGCAAATCTTACCACATCGTGACGTAGATATGTGGGGCGTGTTAGAACGAGCCGTTTTAGGGTTGGCGTGGCAGAGTCTTAACTTTGATAAAAAATATCTCTTTGGATTTGAGACTATAGTCTTTGCAACTTTACAGATCTTCTTTATGCCCCCACCAAGAGCTGTAACACTCCAAAGAGAAAGGAAAAAAATTGAAATCGCATCATATGACCCCTTTAAGCAAGCAATCAGGAACATCCATAAGTACGTACCCTCGGGGAATACCCACCTAATTAAAGTGGAGTTCCACTCAGGCAAGGGAGGAGGAAGTTACGATGGGACATACACTCGAACCTCGATTTTGAAGCGAAGGGAGAGAGTCTGCTCATTATGCACACTTCAGGATGCTAGTAGACATAATGCACACGACTATGGTGTCCACGCAGATCGCATTAATTTATACCAACCCCAAACTATATACATTAAAAAAAATACATTTATAATAGCACAAAAATACATATATTACATATAACTGCTGACCGTAAGTGGAAAAATGTAAACAATAAACCAACTGTATAGCGGATTCTTAGTGATCAAGGGCTTGGGATGTTCCAGTTCAGCCCATTTCAAGGGTTCTGCCAGAAGTGGCACTCATGCAACGTAATCAATGTGTTACTTCCGAAGTAAACGAGATGGAGGGAAAATTTTGCGGGAGTGAAGGGCATAAAAAAACGGACTAGGACACAACCATACTGTGTTGTCCCTATAAGTGAAGCAGTAGGTTAGCCCCCCTCACTGCAGAACACAAGATACGGGGGCGTGGATGGATGCCACATCTAGGGGGTTGGGAGATAGGTGGTTAGGGGTGGGATGTTGGGTGGGTTTAAGGTATATGTAAGGTGGGAGTCAGGAGTTGGATTAGGATCCAACACGCCCCTGGATCTGTGTTCTGCAATGGACCATCTCAGTGAAGTGCACGGACTTTGAGTGTGCATTTGAAAGTGCGCTTGACACAGTGTGCAGCGACGAGGCCCTGTTTCCAAATGGACCCTAAAACACTCCTCTGAGAAGAAATTTATATTTTTGTTTGCATATCACATGTGTAAATAACAAATAATATGTACCATTGTTAATTTTTTTAATGCGAAACTTATACATTTTTCACAAAACAGGTTCTGAGTGTTTATTTGTGGTCACGGTAAATACTGTTTTTACACATTAAAACAAATAAATTCTATACATGAGCTTGAAAAGTAATTTTTACAACATTTACAACATAGCTAGGTACCATCAGAAAAAAAAACATAAATTCTAAGACCAGCCCGCCTCAGGGTTCTGGGTCTAAGGAGGTGATCTCTGGGAATGAGCCAGCACACTCTCAGCGGACTAGGAGGAAATTCGGTGGCGTGGAAGAGGTAGTAAACACTCCGGAGGACCACACGGTAGATGTACCACTGGCCAGACAGGAAAGAAACACCGGATCAGGATTGTGGCACCCCATCCGTGTTGCTGTTCACTTCTCTGAAGATCCAGCAGCACTGTCAGGGCCTGCCTGCTCAGCCGAAAACCATTAAAAACCTGTCCAGCGCTGGCACATTCAGCTTTATCCTCAAGTATAGGGGTCTGTTCTGATTTAGGGAAAGAAGGAAAAGAGAAACTGTTTAGAGCTATGACAACATAATTAGTAGAAGAAATATTTTGATGTACTTTAGTAAACTACTTTTAGTAACTACTAATACCTCATTGGGGACTACTAGTCATATTTAAAACCTTAGCTAAAGAGAAAGTTCACCCAAAAATGAAATTCCAAACCTGGAACCAATTGAGGGGGAGTAACTGATTAAGAATTGATATTTTGGCTGAATAGTCCTGTACGTAAAGTAATTATACTTGCATACTGTAATATACTTTTAAGGTATTGAGTGTAAAAGTAAAGGTATGTACAGTATTGATCTGAAAAAGAATTAGTCAGGATGGTTTTACATTAATATTACTGCTGCACTACTGTGTACAGTATGTTGCAGTTTACTTCTGAATATGTTTAAGGATATTACATTTAAAGTTGCCTACTTCATATACTGTTGGGTAGTTTAATCTACAACAATGCATCATGTTGTAAAAAACATATTTTTGTAGCGTTGCTGTCCTGTGAGGAAAAAAGAAAACTTAGTACTTCATATTTGTATGAGAATACTTAACGAATGTACATCCTTACAGTCCACCAGTGATTATTTTGAAAATGAAACTAACAACATTTATATCAGAATATTAACACATTTTTGCTAACTACATCAAAGGCTGCATCTGAAGGACTCGGACCAGTCATACAGAGCACTGTTCAGCTGTGACAGCGATATAAACTATATAAAATCAACCTTGTAAGTATCACTCAGCTTTGAATGCTTGTATATTTGCAGTGGTGGAAAGAGTACTGAAAATTTGTACTTAAGTACAAGTACTGTTACATTGCTGAAATAATACTGAATTACAAGTAAAAGTACTGGTGCCAAAACAGTACTTAAAGGGGTCATATGATGCTATATTTTCTTCTCCGTTGAGTGTTCAAGTCTTGATGCAATAAGAAGATCTGTAAAGTTGCAAAGACGAAAGTCTCAAATCCAATGAGATATTCTTTATAAAAGTTTAGAGTCAACTACGCCTACCTAAAACGGCTTGTTCTAGCACGCCCCCACATATGTATGTCAATATGTGGGAAGATTTGCATAACGCCGCCAAAATGTTCACACAAAGAACTGTGTAAGCGGGAATCAGCTCATGGGGAAATATGAATAATTAGTCATAACTAGTTATAATTAATTATAAAAATTTAGATCCGCTGTAGATATTTACTGACCTCTCAGGGTCAACTGTCTGTCAATTCTTAGAATGTTAATTTCCTGGTTAAGGGAAGTAACTTTCTTACTGTACAATTCTACAAAAACTTGTAGCATAAATCTGCATGATTAAATTACTCCAGTTATGAGCAAACAATGAACAACGTCAAGTGGGATACAAGTAAGGCTTTATTAACTACATAAACACTTAAAACTAGTCTAACATGCTAAAAAAGCACTAACACTGGTCTAACCTACCATACACACACACACACACCCACACATACAAGATTGGATAGGAAAGGGTTAAATAGCTTAATGCAGTTAAGAAATAGAATAAGAATATGAAACTATGGGTACCATTGTATTAAGCAGATTTACACTGAAGGCAACATCAGGATTCTTAGTCAAACACACCGTTGTAAAAAGAGGTGCAAATGTACCACGTAAGTAATAAAGAATAAGTTTGAATACTTGCAGTCTCGTTCACAGTGATCGTTGCTGACGTGGTGATGAAAAGAACCAGTTGAGTCAGGAATCTGGTGAATGGAAAAAGTCAAGGCGAAGCCCTTCCCTGGCACGAGCTTAGGATGTCCTGGAGCATTGTAGCTCAAATCTTCTCAGAATTCAAACAAACCACAGACTCTGGGCGGGTCACATGGTGTGAGGCCTTTAAGGTCTCGGAAGATTCACGCCTCTCAAAATGGGCTTGTCCAATGAGAAAGGCTGAGATCCCAAGCGGGAGGTTTTGAGAACTGGGGGGTTGTAGAACCTTGTGTGCGGGCATGGTACTTGCAAATGGAGGCGTGAATCGAAATTATAAAGATCTCAGGACATATAGATTGCTAGTACCAACTATATATACATGATCGTTGTGATCATCAGACGGCGAAAAACAAAAATCCCATAGATAATAACACAGGGTGAACATGAGTGTTCCAGCAAAAGCCTGCATAAAACAGTATAAAATCTGAAAGACAACATACACCATGACCTGAAAGATACACTGTTCATTCAAAGAAAGGTATTCCTATGAATTAATTAGAGAAGAGTAAATTTTTACTGTGCACTGTGGATTTCCTATGAAAAATGTAGTCGCCGGTGGGCAATATCAACATGCCATTGGTGTTAAAATAGATATGGTTCTGCAGAGGGTGGGTTGGCATGGGGACCAGGGGGGGCCTGGTGTCATTGCAGACATCCTGGCATCCAGTTTATTGTGTGAGGGGTCTGTGACGACTTGTTAAACTAATGAATAACTGATTTGTTAAATCAAATAAAAAAAAATGTGTGTTTGATTGGTCCAGACACAGAAAGAAGGAGTAACTTTTTTCGCGTGTAGTTATTGTTGCCGCGGCAATGGCGTGGGGAAGAGCTGTGCGTATGCGTTGGAAAGCAAACTACTTATTTGGTCTTCCGAAAAGAGGCCGATAATCCCACTTCGCATGCTAGAGCTGATCTGTGTGGTAACGAGAGATAAATTCAAAACTAGTTTATGGGGATGCCGGATCGGTTTCACAGTGGACGAAGCGGGTCAGTCCAGGGCGTCAAATGTGGTGCCGCTCCTTCGTCGATCCGTCGGCCGCGCATTCTCAAGCCGCCGCAGATATGCCATGCTAGCCGGCTCAGCGCACTCTAGCTCTTGTTCCTTAGGCCTCAGCTAACGACTAGGCCGCGGCTTCCGCTCAGCTCGGCGCCGTGGTCGTGTGAAAGCGAAACTACTTTGTTTGTCTTCCAAAAGAGGACACGACTACAAAACAGTGGTATTTACAACACTGTTCCAGAACAGTACAACCCAAATATGAATTTGTGTACAGCACATTTTATGGAGGGAAGTTTCGGATAATGTGTAGAGTAGACTACAAATGTTAATGACTCACAGCTGTCGAGTTTCATTGAAAAGATTACCACGACGGCGATTCAAACGCAAGTTGGGCAGTGTAGAGTAGGGCTTGTTGTTTGTCATTTTCTCTGATCACAAATGCAGACATGGTTTTATGTTTACGCGTCGCGATGCAACGCAATGCGTAAAAGACAGTAAAGTCATTATAATCAGTAATTATGTCACCACTGGATGCAACAAATGCCTCATTTATAATGGGTTTTAATCTTTTTGTCGCTCCGGCCGGACACGGCATCAACAGTATGGTGAGGGGCGTAACATTTCCGTCACACGCTTGAGGTATTCGGCCAATCACAATGCACTAGCTGGCCAATCAGCACACCCTGCTTTTCAGCCCGATAAGCTTTGTAAAAATGGATGCGTTTTCAAAAAGGCTGGGCATAGAGGAGAAACAATAATGTACAGTATGTGGAAAATAATGTTTTTTTTGAAATGAAATCATAAACACATTTCATTACACCAAATACACCAAATAATGTTCTTTTTAGCAGCATCATATGACCCCTTTAAAAAAAACGGCTGTGTCCTGTATTTAGAAGAAATTTTATCATGCCACTTTATCTTGATCTGAACAGGGTAGGGTAAAACAAAATAACAATTAAAAAACAACATTAATCTCAAATCACGTCTTAAACAAATGAGAATGTGGAGATGCATGCACTTTTTTTGAGAAACTGTGTATAATTACTGTCCCTCCAGTGGCACCAAACAGAATTGCAAAAGTGTAATTGTAAAAATGTAGCCTATTTGTTTGTGTGACCACAACAGTAAGTTTGTAGTGACTGAGCTTATCTAACAGGAATTCATTTTTGCTAGTAAAAAATGTGAATTCTCATTATCAGTACATCACTCAAAGAAATCAAATTCTTAAAATTGCAACTTTTTTATATTTAATTCGGTTCTCAAACTCAATTCCTGGCGGGCCAAAGCTCTGCACAGTTTTGCTCCAACCCTAATCAAACACAACTGATCCAGCTAATCAAGGTCTTCAGGATCACTAGAAACTTCCAAGCAGGTGTGAGTTGGAGCTGCAACTGGCCCTCCAGGAATTGAGTTTGAGACCACTGCTCTAATTGTATTGTCACTAGACAAATAGCACAATTATATAATAATATATTTAACATAGAACAGAGTAAAAGAAAATGTTAAATTTATATTAAAATAACATTTGAGTAAAGAGTTCCACAAGCTTTAAATAGCGTTAGTGTGAGATGTGATGCAGTTTTTATAAGGTTAGATATATAAACATGATATTTGTATTTTCTATGCTGATGAAATTGTATTTATTGAAATTTATAGGGAAAAGTGTAATGTTTTTTTCTGTTAATTTTCAGGCATGTCATATTTCCTAAAGACAAAAATGGTTACTCCAAATAACACCCATATTATGTATAATACTATACTGATATAATATATTAAAAACAGTATTTTTTTTGCAGTGCAAATTACGATTATTTCTGTTTTATGACAAGCATTATATGTAGTTGAACTTTGCACACATGCCCACACACATCCTGTAAGCTGAGATATGTACCACATCCGGTGTGAACAAAAGGAAGCAGCATGGAAAGGAAAACAGCACTTTAGATTGCAGTCTTAAGATACAACTGACTCCTGAGATTCTTGAGACACACACAGACGAAGGATAGGGTAAGCTGATATATAATTGTGTATTCTGGTCCATGGAATTCTCAGTTTATATACTGGTGGGGGTGGGGAGGATGGAGTGGAACATCATTGTCATAAACTACAATCGTAAAAGAGAAAAGTCAGTACTTATATACTCCAAGTGTCAAGCTGTGATTGGCCAGAGCTAATAGTTATGCATGACTTGACAGTAAAACCTTTGCTGATGCTTATATTTCTGTATCTTGGATGGTCAGACGGTGAGTACAATTCAAGCAAATTTTTTGGTGAACCGTTCCTTTCTATGTCTTTTCTACACAGAAATAAAAAGAAAACTTGGAGATGCACATAGAAAAAAACAAACGGCCGTTTCATCTCAGTATATGCTCATTTACCTAACAGACCTGGGCTGCGTTTCCCAAAAGCTTCGTAAGCCTAAGAAGTTGGCGTAAAAACGATCGTACGACTGATCTTAATATTACGGTCTGTTTCCCACGGTCTGTTTCCCAAAAGCATCGTAACTTAAGTAGCACTTAAAGCACGTCTACGTGCGATTGCGTTAAGCGCATTTTTGGGAAACGCACGTGAAACTATAACGAACGATCGTAAAATGACTCGCAGAAAACGCTCTTAAGCTCTAAAATCAATCGTTATCGAGAAACGCAGCCCTGGATGATTTACCTTCACCTTTGAAGGGCAAATTTTGCCTACAGACAAAGAACAAAGTGTCCCGTTGCTTCACTTAATGTGCTTTTCTCTTTCCTTTTTTCTTGAAATCTGTAGCTATTCTTTGGTGGTCTAAAGTTCAGGGCTGCGTTTCCCAAAAGCTTCGTAAGCCTAAGAAGTTGCGTAAAAACGATCGTACGACTGATCTTAATATTACGGTCTGTTTCCCAAAAGCATCGTAACTTAAGTAGCACTTAAAGCACGTCTCTAAGATCAATCGTTATCGAGAAACGCAGCCCAGGATGATTAAAGAGATAACAATAATAATTTAGCGCAATATAAAGTAAAAAAAAAAAAAAGTTTTGTCATTTTAAATTTTTTTAAGGTTGTGTTAACTATGGTGTGTCCGTAATAAAATAAATAAATAAATAAATAATGTAAGCTAAAAGAATGATGTTGATAATGAAATCTGTAAGCAAAGAGCAGCGGTGCAGCTATGGTTTATGGGCTCCCTGAACAGCATACTGACTCGGGCCCCCACAGTAAAATTGCATTACAGGTTTAATTTACAGTGACGCACTAAAAGAAAGTGTAATCATAAATCATCTGACTCAAGTACAAAGTCACCGCTGACAGGAGGCAAGTAAAATCCGAATCTGTCTACCTTTAATCTGCCACTACTACAGTGAGTAATCACTCGGTAACTTAGGAGGTCTGCAAGCATTTCTTTAATGTGATTTTAATTCTTTAATTTACATAAATATATAGTTCAGTCATGAAACTCTAGATTGTTAACGTAACTGATGATATCAGAGTTAAACGACTTGGCACAAGCTGATTGGTTCATGCTGCATATGCAGCCAATGAGCTTACTGCCTTGCATTTATATGGCTGGCTAGCATTCACTTGAGATTCCTGCAGCGTGCTTTCAAAGTTTCTCTGAAACACTCCACCTTCCCCAGCTCCACCTGTACAGATCTGCTACGGGTTATTTTATATGCTATTAGTGCAGAGCAGTATGTTTTAAATACTCACGGCACCATATCGCCATATGGATTGGCAGTAGCAGGTTCCTGTACTTGCTTGCAGCAGCAGCAATAATCTACAACTACAGCAATAACCAACAGCAGCAGCAATTCAGCAGCAGCAGCAGCGTAGCAGATCTATTCCGCCAAGACCAAATACATTAACATTGTCATATCCATCACCATGCTAAAATCTTCCGTTTTTCCAAAATCTCTACAAATTATCATATGTAGAGGATTTTAATATTCACTTGCATAATAAGTTTTACATAATAAAACAACAGCAATAATCTAAAAGGGCATGGATGCTTTTTGTCATTTTTTTCAACAAGTGGGATGCCATCCTGCTCTTTGGTGTGTTCACACCACAGGAACTGGGAACACATTTAGTTTTAGGAATGCCTTTTGGGGGAACTAAATGTTTCCCAAGGACCATTTTCTTGGTTACATTGCACCGTCAGTAGAAATTCTTAAGTGACGTAAATCAGCTGGCAACGATGTCACTTAAGCATGGAAAAAAAATAAAACTCCTATATACTGGAGAACAACATATGGAGTATCATATGTTTACTTAAAAATCGTACTTTAACTATTTTTACCCAAAATAAGGTGGCGTGAGCAGTAGCGCTGTAAACACATGTAATTTATGTCTCATTATACTTGCAGCTGGAGGGCACCCTTGCTGTCACGAATCCGGTCCATGAACTTCCAATTTCATTGACTCTTGCACTACACACTGTTGCACATCATCCCGGACTACATTTCCCATCATGCATTGCACTGATTGCACTCAGCACGGATTGCACACAGCTGTTTTATATCACTCCCTCACTATTTAACACTCACTCTGATCCCTTCCCTCTGCCGAGTATTGTTTCAGCGATTATCACTCCCCTAGTGATAGCGACACTACAGAGCCCTCAGTCATTTCCCAGCCTTAGCCTTAGCCTTAGCCTTAGCCGCTTTCTCGGTTTCTGATCTTCGCCTGGTTTCCTGGATTTCTCCCTTAGTCTTGCCCCTTCTGATTCTGTCTGCCAATCGTCAAACCCACGCTAGCCCTAGGATTATTCTTGTGTTTTGCCCGCCATATACCTGTCTGCCTCTGTTTGACCCTGCCTGCTTTATGACCATGTCTCTGTCTTCTCCACAATAAAAGCTTTGCGAATGGATCCGCACGTCTTACGTCTCGTCAGCCCCGTTACACTTGCGCAGAAACTCCAAATATGCCTTACAAAAGTAATAGAACTTATGACGCTCCAGGAACTCTCTAATTCAGGTTGCAATCTGCTTTAATTTTTGTGGCCAAAGTATACTTTGGTTTTTACTTGTACGTGAGGGTCCGTGTACAGTGCGCGCTGTGGTGTAGAGCAAACTGCACTGGTTTTGTTAATGTGTTAATTATTATGTAAAACATATTTTTTATTCCTTTTATATATGGCATTTTATTCTGTTTTCCTTTCATCACAGCGCTGCAGGTGCGTGATGTGACGATGTGTGAATCCTCATGTTCTGTTGTTTGTGCTGTTATTTGCACATGCACTAAACCCCCGAAGAAAAAAATAGATATTTTTAATGGGTCACACACTCGTATCCATTCTAATTTTGTTAACGGTTAATGGTTAATGATCGGTTAATGAGCGTCAGTTGTTGTTCAGAAAAAGAAGCAAAACGAACTTTATGATTTGCAAGCATTTGTTAAAAAATAGAAATTATATATAAATGTATACTTTAATTGGAGCACCTAATCGCAACTTTACCCTAAACCTACCCACTTCTGAACAATAAAACACGTAACAGGCACATAAAAGTACAGTCACAGGTATTTATTGCAAAAACTGACCATAAAACAGCAGTCTAAAAGTATTTCAAACAAGTCGTGTTGCATTCCAAGACTTCTGAAGCCATATGATATCTTTATGTGAAGAAGAGAGTAAAACATTAAATTTTAATCACTGAAAATGATCCTGCGCCATTAATGCGCACACATCTCATTCAAAATGATACTCCCGTACTTTAGCATGATGCAATTGGTCATGAAACACACAAGAGCCAATGGCATTTCACTACCAAGGCTGACGTAAGGGTTCTTCTGGCGGCAATTTTTGAATTTGCGCACAGAGTGCACACAGGATCTGAGCTTTATGGAGGGTGGAGACAGTGATCATGTCTATTCCTCTCACAAATCAATTGTTTTGCATCTGAAGACTTGGAATATTAATTAATTTTTTAAAATAAATTATGACTGTAGTTGTACCTGCCTGTTATATGATGTGTTTTATTGACAAATGGTAGGTTCATTATTGGATGAAGAAAGCTCACATGCAGTCAGTGAGGTTGACATTGTGTCAGCTGTAAATTCTCTTCAGGTGTCAGACACACCGAGACCAGACGGCATCCCAGTTTCCTTCTATAAAGACAACATTCAGGTTATAATTCCATGCATAAACATGCTCTATGACAGAATCCACAGAGGTGCATTTAACTGCTCTGAGAGATATTTTAATTAATCTCTGAAAAGTCCACAAGACGATAGTCAACACTCCTTTAACGTTGACTAACTCATCATGGCAACTATTCTGGCAAGAAATCTAGAAGACGTCATGGAGACTCTTCCAAAGGAGTGAATAACAAAAGATTCTGCTACTGTCATGATCACTCCCAAAACACATTGCACTTTAATAATTTTAAGTCATATTAAGGATGAGCTGGAACAGCAAAAACGTCTTCTCATTATAGAAAACCTCAGTGATGCAAAAAGATTTTTCAGTTGAGAAATACAAGGTGCTGCATCAGGGCTGCCCTTTGACCCCAGGACTCATTACATTGGCTCTGAAAAGCTATGCCTTACAGCTATTTGGACATTTAGAAAACTTTGGTGTTTTTATTTTCAAACAAAGTGTGATAGTTTGCTTTCAATCTGAGGACCTAGATATGGTCAGAGCTACTGTGGAGAACAGTACTAATGAAGTATACAAAATGGAGATATTATCCAGAGGAAACGGTGAATTGCTACAATTAAACTGCTTAGGAAATTATTGTAAGGATGAGGTCTGTAATGAATGGGACATGGAGACATCTCTGAATAATGAAGAGGAATTAGCAGAAAATTGCTCTCCAGCAGATGAAAGGGATGATGGGATTGATTATAAGTGTAAAATCTATTACAAAGATGAATCAGTGGATGTCGATGTAAGCTGAAGATAATGATAAAAGGGACATTTGAACAGAGAAACCTGAAATACTCTGAGCACATAGGTTAAAATCTGTGCTAAATCCTGACCTTTCCCATATACATAATATGCTTTAAAGGGGTCATATGATGTGATTTCAAGTTTTCCTTTCTCTTTGGAGTATTACAAGCTGTTTGTGAATAGATAAGATCCCTAAAGTTGCAAAGACAAAAGTCTTAAACCCAAAGAAATATTCTTTATAAAAGTTAAGACTTGTCCACGCCCTCTTAAAAGGCCTCGTTTAAACATGCCCCCACATGTCTACTTCACGATGTGGGAAGATTTCCATAACACCACATAAAATGTTTACGCAAAGAAAGAAGGTGTAACTTTGATTCTCGCTGTAGAATTGTTGCTGCCGCCGCCATGTCGTGGAGACGCTGTGTTTTGTTGTGAAAGCGAAACTACTTTATTTGGTCTTCCAAAAGAGGACACAACTAGAAATAAGTGGTTAAGTTGTATTTACAACACTGTTCCAGAACAGTTTAACCCAAATATTCAGATATGTGCAGTGCATTTTACGGAGGATGAGGACTGTTTCCTGGGAGAGTAGCCTACAATGCCGGTGTTCTGACAAATAATGCTGACTCACAGCCTGTAAGTACGTTTTCATATTTAAAGAATTTGCCCATGATGATTCAAATGCGAGTTTTGAGCAGTGTAGAGTAGCGCTTGTTGTTTGTCGTTTCTCTGATCACAAATGCAGACATGGTTTTATGTTTATACGGCGCGATGCAACGCAACGCATAAAAAGACTGTATAAGTCATTATAATTTGTAATTATGTCCCCACTGGATGCAAGGTATGCCTCGTTTATAATGGGTTTTCATTTTTTTGAATCATCGCTCCGGCCGGACGGGGCATCACGATATGTTAAGGGCTGTAACATTTCCGTCACACGCTTGAGGTATTCAGCCAATCACAACGCACTGGATAGCTGGCCAATCAGAGCACACCTCGCTTTAGAACGTTGAGCTTTGTAAAAATCGACGTGTTTCAAAAAGGCGGGCGTAGAGGAGAAACAATAATGTACAGTATGTGGAAAATAAGGTTTTTTGAACCTTAAACCGCATAAAAAAAAAACATTTCATTACACCAAATACAAAAAAATAATGTTCTTTTTAGCAACATCATATGACCCCTTTAAACATACTTTGATGCAGGTTAGGAAATACTCTCAATTTAAAGTGACTCGTAGTTCTTGTGTTTTGTTCAAGAGCAAAAGTGATGAGCTGGAGCAGAGAAATGTTCCCTAACTCCCTTATTAAAGAAACTCAAACAAAGAAACAACAAAAAAAACAAAAACCCTTTTTGTTTTTCCGATATATATATATATTTGTACACTTTGTCTCATAAGTAGCATTATGAAACAAAATTGTGAAGGAGTGTACATAACTGTATCTACTATTTTCCCGTTGATCTCTGTGAAGCTGCTTTGACACAATCTGTTTTGTATAAAGCGCTACAGAAATAAAAGTGACTTGACTTGACTTGTTACTCATCTGAATTTCCATAAGGAAATGCAGTAGCTGCTGATTTGCGACGGTATTTCTGTACATATCTTTGAGGACATCATAATTAGTGAAACTGTACATTATTTAACTTGTGCTTTAATTCACAGTTTTTTTCTTTACTGTTTTATAGATCAGCCTTTTGTGGAGCACCAAAAGAAGAGATGGAATAATTTCATGGGATGAAGAAGAATACATCTCCACTGCATCCTGTACTATCACAATCTAGAACTTGCTCTGATAGTGAGACAATTAATTTTGTTATAATCAGAACAAAAAAGTTCTTAAAAGATTGGTAAGAAAAAATTTAACATCTTTAATATGTTCTTTCCCCTCCAGGACTTCCCATCGATCCTACAATGGCTAGCCAAGGTATGCAAATTAAAGATCATTGTACAGTCTGTGATTAAGGACAAATAATGAGTGGGATGAATTCTCTGATAGGTACTAAAAGAAAACGAGATCATGAACCATCTGACTCGAGTATAGAGACAACATTGACAACAGGCAAGTAAAATCTGAATCTGTCCACCTCTAATCTGTACTAGTAATTAATCAATTAGTTGCCTATAAAAAATCTGCAGAATTTAGACACGCACACTAACTTAAAAAGGTCATATCACATCCATCCATCTATTTTCCAAATGGTCTATCATATGTAGCATCATGGGGATGCTGGAGCCTATCCCAGAAACACCCTGGACAGATGGCTATTTTGAGTCCAGCACCTGAGCCATAAATGCTACATGACTGAACACTATATATTAGAACTACATACAATGCACTGGTAAAACATATACTATTTTAGAATTAAACATCTGTCACTTATGTTGCTTAGAAAAATGTTATTTAATCAGAAACATGCCTGTGTGTATGTGTGTGTGTATATGCAGGCACACCCATTGTCAAGCCCATTGTAACTCTCTTTTTGTTGTACACAGATATGATCACGGAGAATGCAAGGCAAATTCTGCAAAGAGTCACTAAAAACTCAGATCAAAACGATAAAGGCAGCAGGAAGAAGGCAACCATAGGGATTTTTGGAAAATCAGGAGAAGGAAAGAGTTCCCTTTTAAGTGCAATCTTGGGGAAAAAGGAACTCTTACCATCTGGTTGTTTTGGTGCTTGTACAGCTGTTGTTACTCAGGTGGAAGCCAATCTGACTGACTCCAACTACATAGCAGAGATCGATCTCTTCTCTAAAGAGGTTTCCTCATTATTCTTCTTGTTATTTCCCTATAGCGCATAATGAACCGGAAGTCTCACCCATAGCTTACTTCCGCGTTGAAGTAAAAGGTGGATAAATATGTAAATAAACCAGACTGGACAGAGCAGAACCAAGCCTTATTTTTCTCTATACTTTGTGCTGTGTACCTCTGCAGGAGTGGGAGAATGAGCTTAAAGATGTTTTCAAAGATATAAAAGATGAAAGTGAGGAAAGGAATGAGGACTTAATTGAAATTGGTGTAGAAAAGATCACTGCGCTGTATGGAGCTGATGCAGACCAGAAAACATTAGAAGAGCTCCAGAATGATGACAAATTTGCTGAGATTGAAGCATTTTTGTCTATCAGTAAGAAAATAATCTCAAACAGTAATGTAAGTTTCATGAGACTGTTCAATATTTTACATTAAATGCATAATGCATTGCTAATTTGCTTTTCAGCAGAGTAAAACATAGCAATTTATTATCTCAACAGCTCTCTGAATTTACCAATGAAGTTGCAAGTTTCATACAACACAGTGAGTCAAGTTCTGGTGACTGGTTCTGGCCGCTTGTAAAGAGCGTGATGATCAAGGTACCCCACTGTCATGAATTCCTGGAGCACATTGTGCTTCTTGATCTGCCTGGTACTGGAGACTGCAATAAGATTAGAGATGACCTGTGGAAATCTGTAAATATATTTCTTTTCATGAAACATTTACACACATATACACTGTAGAATCTATTGTGCTAATATAAACCATAACTATGTCCTATTTTAAATCTTGTAGAAACTGAGAGAGTGCTCTTCTGTGTGGATTGTAAGTGATATCAAGCGAGCAATCTCTGACAGAGACCCCTGGGGGATATTAAAATACTGCATTGAAGAACTGGGACCAGGAGGAAAATGCAAAAGCATCAATTTCATCTGTACAAAGACTGATGATATCAATCTAGGAGCGTATATTAGGTATTTTGTGAATACTATAGGAAATGAAGGGCTCGGAAGTGGTCTAAATCGGAGTAATTACAGTAATCTAGTAGCAAGCATGCAACATTTTGCAACTTTTTAATATTCTTTTTTAGATCTGCACGGCTTCCAAGAGACCAAATTCCAGAAGACAAGGTTTGGAAAATGTAGAAGGACCATACTAGCAGTGTTTCTGTAGTATGGCCCCTTTGTTTTCATAGACCAGTACTTAGTTTAGCTGTCAGTTTCCCGTTTGTACTGTTGGTTTTAATAATGTCAGTGAGGGCTTATATCACTGTAAATGAAATTTAATGAATATAATAATTTACTGAGATGAAAAGGAGAATCTTTATAGTTCATAATCAACCCATGAATCAGATTTTACAATAGACCTACAGTATACTCATACATACATATGTGTGCGTGTGTGTGTGTGTGTGTGTTTTGTTTTTAATTATTCTTTAGGATCAGAAAAAACCATGCATACTTCATAGAAATGAACATGCCAAGACAAGGGTCAAAGAAAAGTTTGAAAATTCTGAAATCAAGGTATTAATTCTTGCCAAATGTTCTTTATTACCATTATGTTTTAAAACTCTATTGATATGATTTTTTTTCCGGTAACTTTATTTTGATGTTCCCTTTTCAACATTATGTTGACAATAAGTAACATTGCACCTACATGTCCACTAACTCTCAGAGTATTTAACAGAATGTGTTAAAAGGGACTATCAAAATAAAGTGAAACATTTTTTTTTCGTTTTTAGAAAATATTCAACACTGACAATCAGTTTCAAGTTTTTACTGTGAGTTCCAATGCATTCTTTGACCACAATTTAAATCTGGAATCAAGTGAAACAGGTAAGCTATCCTCTGTCTATTGCTTTCATTTTACAACTTTATTCATTCATGAGAAAAGAAATAAACTTGTCAAACTGTTGCATGAATATTTTTAAGTGCATGTTAAAACAACACAGTCTCACTCCCTACTCGTCAAATGTCTGACGCATGGTCAAGGGACCCTGGCGTCACTTTTTAACGCACTGGGTATACCTTTGGCGTCATTTTTCAACGTGCAGGGATTCCCACAGACTTCTCACCAGAGCCCTCGGCGTTGAAATTTGACGTGTTAGGGTCCAGCACACGCCGCAACCCTTTGTCTGCCTTGGACTGTGTCGGACTACAATAAATAAAAATAAAAAGGAATAGGCTACAAAAAATGATCTATGCCAGGGCGAGTCAAATGGCGGACCCCAGATCATTTTTATCTGGCCCTCCAACTGGTTTTTGATGTTTAAAAACCCTCGCAATCTGATATCAAAGTGCCCTCTGCGCAAAGGTTTAGCGCGTTCATCAGCGGTGAGTTTAACAACGCTCAACTGCAGGTAAAACGGCATTCAGAGGTGAGTTTGACCAAAGCAACGCTCAACTGCAGGTAAAACGGCATTCAGAGGTGAGTTTGACCAAAGCAACACTCAACTGCAGGTAAAACGGCATTCAGAGGTGAGTTTGACCAAAGCAACGCTCAACTGCAGGTAAAACGGCATTAAAAGGTGAGTTTAACAACGCTCCAAGGCGCGTGCAAGTAAGCAGTTTAAGCGTTTTCTTATCATAGGTAGGACACTGCTTTAACTATAGCATGCTGGATAACGTATTTTTATCGGAGGTTTGTTGATTTTAATATATATATATAATATGCTACGATTGTGTTCAATTAATCTTTTTTTTATTTTTTATTAAATCCTCTAAATTAATAACGCTGACGTCACCGTATGGGCGATCCCAAGGTACATTGCGATTTTCCACTCGGTAAGTAGAAGGCTTAATTAATAGAGATGGATACTATTCTTACATTTACACATCAAAAACTGTTGAATCAGGACAAGAAGTTGTGTTTAGAAACTTTAGATTTGTAAGGTGGCCATTTCTTATGACGATAAATGATAGAAGACATTATAAAAAATTTAGCTTTCTGTACCAAATGTGCAGGCTAGCAAAGTTAGCTAATTGAATTCAAGTTCATTTTTGTCGCATATAATCATGTAAGGTTCAATCATAGGGGAATGTAAGATTTTCAGTATTACATTAGCCCACAACTATCCAACATTATAAATGTTCAGAATGAAGAACGGTGTTGCCAGATTGGTTTGTTTTGTTAAAAATCCACGCAAAATTATATAATAAACACCCAAAATAAATCCATAATTAACAATACAAATTAATTCATAACTACTACATTGTGGCTCATCACAATTTTTCAATATGAAATAAAACAATTCATATGTATAAATAATGTAGTAAGTAATGCTGGTCATAAATTATTTGACTGATTCATCATCTATAGCTATATATATATATATATATATATATAAGTAGCTTCCAAAATAGGTGAATTAGAAAATATATAACACGTATATATGAAATATACATATATGACACGTATGAAAAATGATCAATTATGCCAATAAGTTGTGTTGTGTTTGTTGACGCTGTCTAAAGTGCACTGTAGAAAATGCATGGGATAGAGACTGATATAAGTGCATGGTTGTTGTTGCAGTGACGCTAAATTAGCTAACAGTTAACCTTAAAGTTAGCTGCTCAATCGTTCTCATTGTTTTGGTAGAAAGCAATTATGCCAATAAGTTGTGTTGTGTTTGTTGACACTGTCCTAAAGTGCCTCTATAAAAGGTGTGTGTGTTTGTGTGGTGTGTGTGTGTGTGTCGATTTTCAAATGTCTCGAAGGAAGTTCAAGCCTTGCCCCTCCTGCCAAGCACCTAACCAGGTGAGGGAAAGTGGAATAGAGCATTATGTCCAATATTCAAATATGTGGTTTTAATGTTCTACATTTCTCATTATTAGGTCAATTGGACACTAAAGTATGCTCCTACTAAATTACCCTGTATGATATCTGTACTGTGTTACAAAACAGTGATAATGTAAGGCGTCTGGTTGATATCAATTTTGATTGCTTGTTTTGCACCAAACGCCATAGGCAACATTGATTAGAGTGGCCTGGGTGTCTCCTACATCTGCCACTTTCACTGTATGATTATAATAATAATAATAAGAATCCTGTGTCAATCTAGAGACGCATATTCTGAATTGCATTGTGCTTCGTGTGTTCCTCTCTTTCCTGTATACAGCCAAATTAAACTGTATCTTGATTGTACTTCTTCTCTGTGACTGTGGATCTGATGTCTCACTTTGGTATACTTTTACCAACACAGGTGAGCCTCAAAACCTGCAGCTCTTGTTTCGCAGCCATCTCCCAAAAAAACAAAGTAGCGGCCAAAAAAGTGACCCTGGACAGGAAGTGGGGGGAAAGGGTCCTAAAATATAGAAATGCGGGAAGAGTGGTGGACTCTGCCCATATTGCAGTAAGTAGAAATGCTCATATTTCATTAAGCAATATGATTTGTTTCACTTTCATTAATATTGTGTGATAGGGCAAGGGCCTCATTTTACAAAAATAAGTTTAATCTGTCAGTGAATGAATTTGAGGTAGTCATAGATGGCATTGGTGTAACATATTATTTTAATTAATTTGTAATTTGCTTGACATGCATGGAATAGACTTTCTTTTTGACCAGGCGCTCATGTACATTTGTTTACATATACAACCGGCTACATTGTAAATATAACTTTGCTTTAGTACCACACAGGTACTTCAGTATGCGTGTTACTGAAGTCTCTGTCTCTGCTAAAGGCAGATCACAGAATTCAGACCCAGAGTCACTATTAAAGACAGTCTTGCATGATTATGTAAGTAGATAACATGCTCCTACCTTGCACTACCACCCCTAGCATGTGAATATTGCATCTCACACTTATAGTGCCTTGCGCTGCGTTAATTTTAGAGAAAGTGCATGATGATGTGGCAAAATAACTCAGGACATGCGTGAAAGCCATGCTGTTTGCAACATATGTGTTGTTAAAAGTAAGGCCATATTCCAGGTGTCCTATTTCAAAGCCACAACTTAAAAAAGCATTTGAATTACTACAGGGGAGATAGTAATGTCGTGTTAAAAGTGGAAAGGATTCAACCATACCTACTGGAGTAGGACCGAGACCAGGTTCTGTAGAGCGGCTGGCTATTTTATGTCCATTGGTGGCATTCCCAAATGAGTGTTTCTGTTTGTCCCCCAATCTACATTTGCCGTGGGCAGAGACAGGTAGACCGACCAAGGGGGGGAGGAGAGTGTTTGGATCAGGTGGATAGGTGGCCATAAAGAAGGAGTCCAGTCAAAATGTATTTTTGTTATCATATTTTGTTTTGTGTGTGTCCAATCAATATAATTATTTTTGAAGGGTGTCAGGACTTTTAGTGTTCCCTTTAGAAACCCAGATTGCTAACTACTAGACCACCAGCATCCAGCACAACATTACATGAATATTGGTTGTATAAAGCAGGGGTTCTCAAACTGTTTGTGCCAAGGACCCTTTGTGTGGGAGAACAATTTCCAAGGACCCCCTCATAATCAAAACAATTAAGCATATGCTTGCTACCGTTTGTATACTTTGATGCCATTTCTATTCTCTGAAGTTGTGTCCGGGTTCACTATTCCGTGTTTTCTAGCTGGTGTGTACTAACTTGGTCTTTGGTCAACTTTGGTTTTTGAATCACTTAATGATGTGGACTGACTCAAACATTTATCCACGTTCATCAGCTATCTTAATGGCAAATAAGCCAAGCTAAGCAGCAGGAAGAACGGTTCATCATGACCTGAGTGAAGTGATTCAAGTGATTCACAACAGATTGACTTGATTAGTCATAATCACAAAAAAGTTAAATGTTAATGTTTTAATTTATTAGTGCATTTATAATCAAGATTTTATATGTAGATTCTAGATCATTACATCGTCATTGATAAGCATTTCTTAACGATAAAGCACAACTTTCTCATTCAAAGCAAATCCACTTTGAGAACCACTGGTATAGAGTACATATTTCACGAGTTCACACTTACATCAATTAAACAGAGTAAAGATTATGCGTATTTGGCGTGCTGTCCGATGGGAGGGCTCTGAGCTCGGAATTTTGGCCCGAACCCAGAGTACCCCCCGTGTTGTTCTAAAGGTATTTCGCCTAGAAGTGAGAGCAGGGGTGGTGGAGGGATCCTGTCAAACTGTCAACGGACGAGCGTACGCTGTTGTTATATAACACCTCTTACTCGTGATTGATTGATTAGCAGAGTTGGCTCCACTTTTTCGTGCTAATTGTTTGATTATCTGAATGTGCTCCACATGTGTTTAATTAGGTTTAATTATCTGACCGTGCTCTTCCCGAACTTTGTTAATAAAACATCATGTAATGTTGTTTCTAAGGGGAAAAGCTGTTAAGGTTGATCATGTTAATTGTGTACCTGTATATTAGAAACAGTAGCACTAATGTATTTAATGCAATTTTTTTCAATAGGGTGGAAAATAATGCAGTGGGAATAACTAATGTTTGCTGTCTGCATTTATTTATTACAGGTGAAAAAACTAAGTGCATTGGGCTATGTCCCAATTCTATTTATCGCCAAGAAAGATAAGGCCTCTGGAAAGTGGGTGGCCGATGTGGTGACCCATCTGCCACCCACTGAGGATAACCTAAAAATTGTGGCCACCATGAGAAAGGCCTACAATTTTGTATTGATCAAAGAAGGTAGGATTTGTGTAATTTAAGTCATGACAGTTTTAAACGGGGTTTTTTTATGATGGGGAAATATCAAAAATTAACATACACATACAATATTGTAGGGAACTCCACGACGACATTGCCAGAGCCCCAGCCTCATGCCCATCCATAAAAACAAAAAAAAAAAAACGAGCCTCAGCCCCAGCCTCAGCCCAGCCCGAGCCCCAGCCTCAGGCCCAGCCCGAGCCCCAGCCTCAGCCCCAGCCCGAGCCCCAGCCTCAGGCCCAGCCCGAGCCCCACCATCAGGCCCAGCCCGAGCCCCAGCCTCAGCCCCAGCCCGAGCCCCAGCCTCAGGCCCAGCCCCAGCCCCAGCCTCAGGCCCATCCCGAGCCCAGCCGAGCCCACCTCAGGCCCAGCCCGAGCCCCACCCTCAGGCCCAGCCAGAGCCCCACCATCAGGCCCATCCAGAGCCCCACCATCAGGCCCATCCAGAGCCCCACCATCAGGCCCATCCAGAGCCCCACCATCAGGCCCATCCAGAGCCCCACCATCAGGCCCATCCAGAGCCCCACCATCAGGCCCATCCAGAGCCCCACCATCAGGCCCATCCAGAGCCCCACCATCAGGCCCATCCAGAGCCCCACCATCAGGCCCATCCAGAGCCCCACCATCAGGCCCATCCAGAGCCCCACCATCAGGCCCATCCAGAGCCCCACCATCAGGCCCAACCCGATTCCACAGCATTCAGGTCCACCCTACCACAGCAATCATTCCCAGCCATATCCCCACCATCATCCCATTCCCCTAGCCACAGCTTAAGTCCCAGCCAGAGCCCCCTCCTCAGGTTCCTTGGCCCGGGCTGAGTCCACCTCGGCCCATGGAAAAGGAGACATTTTTATCTTTTTAGATTTATAACCCGTCTCTCTCCCTGGGAGAAAAAAAACGAGGGCCACAACGCACCCCCGCCGCGACCGCCCCCCACGAAAAAAACTAAATGTTAGTGAACTGTGTCTTAGGCACGACTGGATGCTTGTCGTGCGAAAAGGATATGGGTCCGGGGCGGCTTGATGTTGTGAAAATGCCATATCATGGGGGAAGTCATGAGAATGTGACCGAAATGCCATTCAGTCGAATCTTACAATTGTGCTAGTCATCTAGACTGTGCAATAGCACGGGTGAAAATTATCTCACACTGTAGCCAGTCTGATCTAACACAAAGTAATTTGTATTCGTGCCTCGCATACCTCGCTTCAGTACTGAACCCACACGCTAGGAGTAAGCTATGAGCAATACACACTTGAGGAGAATGATACACACACATACACACACACATACATCAGTGGGCAGCCCAGGTAGCTTATCCCCCCCACTGTTCACAAGTCTGCTTCAATAACCTTTAGGCTAGGCAGTAGGATAATTAGGCTACATTTCGGCTATGAAATCACTGAATTTGATGGCTAAAGGGCAGTTCATTCCAGGAACAGGAACGATAACTATAACTATAACCATAACGATAAAAGCGTCCAGACTGACCAACGATAAGCAAAGTCTCACCTTGTGTTAATAAATGTAATGGCTAAAATGTGATGGGTTCTTATTGGCTGTTAGCTTTTTATCGTTCTCAAAATTGCTTTAAAAAGCGATCCCCAACGATATTGTTCTCCATGTCGTTATCGTTATAGTTTATCATATTAACGAGAACAATATTTTTTTTATAGTTATCGTTCTTGGTGTGAATGGCCCTTAATATATGTATTCTTTAGTTATTTAGCTGTATTTTCTGACGTTTTCAAAGTTCAAGGACAATGGTTAATGTTGTTCCCCAGGTTTTATGAAACTTAGTTAAGAATTTGTTAAAGTTTCATTTCAAGTTTTTTGACATTTATGGTTAATTAATATATATTTTTTGTCATTTAAGGTTGCCGGAAATGTAGTAGGCAAAAAGTTTTCAAATATGACTCCATAACAGGAAGAAGGATATATGAGGTAAGAAATATATTTTTCATTAGGCTGTCTGATCATCTGTCCATTGTCTGTGGCTCATCTGGCATTTCACATATCACAAAATACTGACCATTTAAGCAAGTGGTAATTTTAGTCCATTTAAGTTCAACTGAAGGCCAAGTGGCCTTGCCCCAAAAATTATGAAATTCAAAACCTGATTATATGTTTGTGTCTTTCTGTAGGGGCAAGCAGAAGTAAGGGTGAAATGGTTACCTTGCTCTGCATGGTAAGTACTGCTTTATATTGGTTTATATTGCCTTCATACATGTCCTTTCTGTTTCCACTTTTAACCATCTCATAGGTGGTGGATAAAGGTTGGAACGCAAGGTTGGAATGTATATTGTAGCACACACAACTTTAAATGTACAGGTGGGTCTCAAAGTTTTGCAACCAACAAGCAGCGTTGAGAGAATTGTCATGTCCACTAGGTTTTAAGTCCAGAGTCAATGCAGCCTTCTACCTGGAGATTTGAGCAGTTCATGCTTCCTTCTGCTGACAAGCTTTATGGAGCTGCTGATTTCCTTTTCCAGCAGGACTCTGCCCCTGCCACAGTGCCAAAACTGCTAGTAACTGGTTTGCTTAGCATGGTATTGCTGTGCTTAACTCTTCTCACCTGAACCCCATAGAGAGGACAATGATAGAAACCAAACCCAACATTACAGACAACCTCAAGGTCACTATCAAAGCAACATGGGCTTCCATAACACCTCAGCAATGCCATACACTGATGGCCTCCACACCACACTGATGCGGTAATTTGTGCAAAAGCAGCCAGACCAAGTATAGAGTGTATGCATTAACAATTTTTGATAAGTCAGATTTGTTCATTTATTTTCAAAAGGTCGACATTTCTGTATTCCTCTTTATTATAATATAGTGAGTTGATGATTTTTGGTTTTCATGAGCTGTAAGCTGTAATCATCAAGATTAAAACAACAAAAATTGCTTGAAATATTGCACAATATTGTAATTTTGGAGACCCACCTGTATATTAATTACACTGTTGGTTACACTGTTGGTATAGGATGGATTAAATGCAGTGTCAAATATTGTCTACAGGATTTAGCCACTTGCTCTTTTCAGTACCATGCATAATTGCCCCTGTGTGATTCTATGTAGGAAGTAGACATTCACCAATATATTGGCAGAACATCAGTATCGGCCAAGATCATCCTTGTTGACTGATATCGGCTATTGGCTAGTTAACTTTCTATGACTTTATCGATGAGAGTGGCTGATGTTTATCTGTTACATTGCATCAAGCACTATATATGTATAGGTTTGTATAAAAACAATGAAATACAAGACCGTACAATATTTTTTGAAAATATTTATGCTGTGAAACTGTTAAAATGGCTCCTCTGTTTTTCACTGTTCTAATGTTATTATTTTTTTTTTTTTTACTGATACTTACAGTGGAAAAATCTGGGAGGAGACATGGGAGCCGGCCTGCCAGTTCTCACCAGGTGCCAACCATGTGTGACGTCACCCATTGGTCTGTAATTCAATATGAGTTGAATACCTGCTATGAGTTGTCGAGTTCGCCGTTACGGGCACAGCCATCCTGGTTGCGGATGTGACGATTTTAGATGAGAAGGAGGAGCCACGTTACACACTTTCAATGGTTTCCACCCTAACATGCTGTCATGCTGTTTTTTTTCTTTATTATTATTGATTTTTGTTAAAAGCTGTGTTCAAATAAATCAAAGTATACCTATATTTCTGTTTATGTCTTTCCATTCACCTTGTGGGTTAGCCAGTCAGCTGAAATATTCTTTCACGCGTCAAATGATATATTGCAATATGATGCACCAAAGTATGTAGGAAGGTGGGACATGTTTTCATTCATATTAATTGACACCATTAAGAGACAGTTGATTCCACCAGCTAAACCATACATTTTCTGTATAAAGGGTAGCTGAGGTAGGCAGGGGTGGATAAATGAACAGGCTTACCAGGACCAGAGGTCAAGAGGGTCCAGAAGCCTCTAAAAATGTGAAAGCATGGTTTCTAATTCAGGAAGGTTTCTAAACGCTTTTTTAAAAGGCTTCTAAAGGCAAGGCACATGAAACCCTGGCTGCTGCACTGTGGCCTTCCATTGACTTTGACGCACTGAATGTGTGTGTGCAAGTCTACCCCCGGATGGGTAAAAAGCAGAAGACAATATTTTTTTTTTACTTTTAATGTTATTATTTCAGTCTATATGGGCCAGGGAAGCTGGGTTTCTTTGTTTATTTATATTTTTCAAACTATAACGCTACACCTATCGATATTTATTTAGATGTTATCATGGTATTAATTTCTTTATTTTAATATTATTTCGGTCTTATTACCGGTGAAATATTACAGTATGCTGTAATACAGAACATTACGATATGATCCGAGCTAAGACGCATTCAAAGCCCATATTCCACAATGCAATGCGGGCATTCATTCACAGAATCGGACAGCGATCAGCTGGTCTTTAACGCCAGTATCGCTTCAATGTACATATATATAATCATTGGTTTTGTCACCAGCAACAACACGTTGCTCAGCTTTGTTCCAGTAAGTTATGCACCGTAATATCGTTAATTCAAATCAACCGAAGACTGCGGAAGTGACGTAGTATGTGCCGCTCGGCGGATAAGAAGATAAAAAAATACATTTGTGCAAAATTTACTTCATTTGTTTAATATATGCTTTTTTGGAAATGTTCTAGATTTCTAAGAAATGTGTGTTTGCACTATTGTAAAACATTTCTTGAATAAAAAAAAGATAAAAATACATAATATTCGTAATATTGATGTTTTTGTCTAACGTTGTATTTGAGGATTTAAACAATAAAGATAACAATAATAATAAAATACAGTTTCATGTATTTGTCTCATGTATTGTGTGCTCGTCGGCCGGCGGCAATCTGAAATGGAATGAAGCCCATTCACGGCCATAGTTACTATGATTCACGGCAGACAGCAGAAACACAGGAATCGAACATGTCCCCCCACCCACCCCGGAATAACTACAAGTGCACACGCTTTGTAACAGCTTATGTGGCGCATCTCTTATGGGAGTTGTAGTTTTAAAGTATATTGGTATATTTCTCATAATTAGAAGTTAAAAGTGTAAAATTTTGGATACACCCTGTGTTTTTTTTGGGGATGGGGAACACACTGGTTTCATCAGATTTTAAAAATTGAATCGTTAAATAGGTGAAAATAGCTTACTACCATATTTGACAGTGCTTACAGTGGGTAAACTTTGGTGACCATATCTACATGACAGCAGAGGCACAGAGCTTTCGATAACTGCTGGTCTTATGTGTTTAGCACCTTCTGTTGCTAAATGACAAGCCTTCAAAAATGGACTGGGTTCAAGGTTCAGAGGTCAATATTTCAAAGCAGGAGTAATGTATCCTCTTCAGACTGAAATATGTTCCTCTCCAGGTTGAGACCTTTCCAACGATGTGTTTGCTATAGTCCTACGACAACGTTTTAATTTTTACATATCATGGTTTGCAGATGATCCACTTTGGGCGATAGGCTCCTTTATTGACCCCAGAGGGATATCTGCCTTGAGTTCCAATGCTTCACACATAACACTTGACATATTGTTTTATCATACAGCTGACATATACTTACAATAAAAAACAACATAAACAAAGTGATATGTAGTCAGACTGAAGCACATCACACAGCAACAATCTATTGCTCATCTTTCACAAACAGTGACAAGAGCAACACACAACCATTTGCATTATATCATGAAGCTATTGCACAACCAGCCTCAAACAACATTATTTAAAGTTTTAATTGAGGTAGGTCCAAATAGGGCTATAGTTTAGAAATGTTAAGTTTAGATTGGGGTACCCATATCTTCTGCCAGAGGATAAGAACTCATACTTGGTATGGAGAATAAAGATGGATCAGACCACATTCTTTATGCTTGCCTGGAGAGACTGGTTTCTATTCCTCTCCACAACCTTCATGACAGTCATATTAAAATACTCTGTAATGCAGCCTTGTATAACATAAAACCCTCTGATTCACCGTGAGTGTTTGCTCTAAATGATAACACCCACTTTCAACACGGGCCTTCCAGCCAAAGGTATTGTCCATATACACACCAATGTGCCTATAGGAGCAGAGCTGATGGATTGGTTCATCATTTATGACCTCTGATACCTTCTGACCCATGTCACGACCCTTTCATCAGCTTGTGAAATGGTTAAATGAGATGTGTGAGTTGTCAAGTCAAGTCAAGTCACCTTTATTTATATAGCACTTTAAACAAAAAAGATTGCGTCAAAGCAACTGAACAACATTAATTAGGAAAATAGTGTCAATAATGCAAAATTACCGTTAAAGCAGTTCATCAATTGAATTCAGTGATGTCATCATCCAGCTCAGTTCAGTTTAAGTAGTATCTGTGCAATCAAGTCGACGATTTTGCTGGAAATGAAGTGACCCCAACTAAGCAAGCCAGAGGCGACAGCGGCAAGGAACCAAAACACTGTCTGATGCGATACTGTAGCTGACGGCTGCATGGTTACAATTTTATCTCTAATAGTATCGATTTTAGAAGTAAAGTAGTTCATAAAGTCATTACTGCTGTGCTGTTGGGAAATGTCAACACTTGTTGATGCTTTATTTTTCGTTAATTTAGCCACTGTATTGAATAAATACTTGGGTTTGTGTTTGTTTTCTTCTAAAAGAGACTATAAGTAATCAGATCTAGCAGTTTTTAAATGCTTTTCTGTAGGATAGGATTACTTTCCCGCCAAGCAATACGAATACCTCTAGTTTTGTTTTCCTCCAGCTGCGCTCCATTTTCCGGGCTGCTCTCTTTAGGGTGCGAGTGTGCTCATTATACCACGGTGTCAGACTGTTTTCCTTTATCTTCCTTAAGCGTAAAAGAGCAACCGTATCTAAAATGCTAGAAAAGAGAGAGTCCATAGTTTCTGTTACATCATCAAGTTGTTCTGAGCAACTGGATATGCTAAGGAATTGAGATAAATCAAGAAGATTACTTACAAAGCAATCTTTTGTGGTAGAAATGATGGTTCTACCATACTTGTAACAAAGAGTAGAATTTACAGTTTTAGCTACAGTAAGGTTGCACAAAGTAACTAATGCTCTTAGTATCATCACTTGGCTGCATAATTTCAACACCATTAACATCAATTCCATGTGACAGTATTAAATCTAGAGTATGATTTCGACAATGAGTAGGTCCTGAGACGTGTTGTCTAACCCCAATAGAGTTCAGAATGTCTATGGATGCTGATCCCAATGCATCTTTTTATCAACATGGATATTAAAATCACCAAAAATTAAATCTTTATCTGCAGCCAGCACTAACTCTAGAATATCTATAGAATATCAGCAAATTCTTTATGGTGCCCTGGTGGCCTGTATACAGGAGCCAGAATTGACGTCACAGTGGATTTATCATTAACACTTGTTTCTCTGGATAATGTTATATGAAGCACCATTACTTCAAACAAGTTATACTTGAAGCCTGCCCTCTGAGAAATCCTGAAAACATTGTTATAAATTGAAGCAACACCTCCCCCTTTACCTTTTGGACGTGGCTCATGTTTATAACAGTAATCTTGGGGGGTAGACTTGTTTAAAATAATGTCATCATCAGGTTTTAGCCAGGTTTCTGTCAAACAGAGCACATCTAGGTTATGATCTGTGATCATATCATTTACAAAAAGCCCTTTTGTAGAAAAGGATCTAATATTCATTAAGTCAAGCTTTATCATGTATTTATCTGTTTTTTATTTGTTGAACATCAATTAAATTGTTACTCTTAATTTGGTTTGGACGTTTTTTGTATTTTCTAGTTCGGGGAACAGACACGGTCTCTATAGTGTGATATCTAGGTGAAAGAGTCTCTATGTGCTGAGAATTAACTGTCTTCTGTGACGTGAGGCGGCTAGCAGACGGTCGGTTTAGCCAGTCTGTCTGCTTCCTTGTGTCTGTGTGCAGTAGGCTGAGGAAGAAGTGTGCCAAAAATACCAAAACACATGTTGTATATGTACACTAACCCTAACCCTAAATTTAAAAAAAGTCATTCATTTAAATTTTAAAACAACTAATAATGCAATGTGATTTTAAATCAAAGTCCCACACATAAATATGCTCATGTTTTTTTTCCCTTTAGTCTCTGCTATTAACATTTATCAACCACAAAATTAGAAAATTGCCTTTTTTAAATAACTATGCATGGAAAATAAAATTAAAAAAATGCTTCTCTTTGTATAGTTTATTTTTTGTTTTTCACAACAGTACAAGTTAAAACAAATGCAAATTAGTCAAACAAGCCATTAGGCTGTATTTTTAAACACTCAACTGTAGGTTTTTTATATAGTATATAAGGCAAATCAAAGTGCTTAGGTCAGGAAATGTAGTTATTAAAGCAAATCTTGAAGTAATTCAACGTCACTTCCCTATTAAACATCCAAATTCAGAAAAATTGGTTTGTGTGTATATAATAACCACTATTGTGTCTATAATTAAGTCACATTTTCAAGTTTTGGGCCAGTTTTTGCATTTGTTGAACCTCTATGTACTTTCACTGCACATGAGAAGCAGCTGAATAAGTCCTGTCAAGGATGCTTTCAGAGACAATTTGTAGCAGGTGAGTTGATGCAAGAGTCCAAATTCAGAAAAAAATGGGTTTGTGTGTCCATGTAAAACTGTCGGAAAACTCAGATTTGCCACAGCAGATGACATCAGTGGAATTATGTTTATTATTATTATTACAATACACATATTTACACCTTCCTGCAAACTTTTCTGCACATAGTTTTGTTCTACCATAAACAGAAGAGGACTATTGGAAAAACAGTTACTTAAATTAATTTCAGTTTGTATAACTACATTCATTATTATTGTTGTAATGTCACATGTAGATATAATTACTATTATTCAAGCATATCTGACTTACAAACAGTGTTTCCTCTATGTTGATTTGACCGTGGTGGCCCCCCACAGCAACATTTCTGCCCCCCACGGTATCAGAAATAGGGCTGCATTGTTAGAGTGCATGTCGGAGAATAGCGCGGACACACGCTTCACACCACGAGCGGGCACACGCGTCACTCGGCAGAAAAAGGGATAAAGGAAAAAGAGACGCTGTCCGGATGATAAGCCAGTTGAGATTGTGTGTGTACGTCCTTGAGAACCGTAAGTCGTATAACTTATGTTGTCAGTTCATTTAAGCCTGGTCTTGCAAATTTAAATTAAGTTAACTGGTGATTTTTTTGGACCTGCCCCCACTGCTAAAAAAAAAAAAAACCTAAAAGGAAACACTGACAAATATAAGAAATCAAAACAAAAGTGAGTTAATGCTCATTTCTCACTTTGAGAGCTCCTCAAACTCAAACTCAGTCATCTGACAGTTCAGAATCACTGTCGTATCCATCCCAATCATTCTGGAAGTCCATACTTGTTCCACTCAAAACTTGAGCATAACAGTCTCTTGCATGCTTCATCATTCTGGTGACTTCTTGCTTCTTTCTCAAAGTTAAGCTGAGGAAACCCTTGATCCCTTCTTCATTTAGAGCCCACAGCTCACCTTATGGGAGTAAAACAAAAAATTATCAGAAAAAAAAATTACAATGTACAGTATAGTATTACAACACATTACTTAAATACGTACTTTTCAATGCCTCACTGGAAAGCTGGCATGACATCTCCTTGAGTGTGTCTGCACGAGTGGAGAGAGATTTCCAATGCTTTGCCATCTCAGAAAGAACAATCTTCTTCTCCTCCTCAAGTCTCCTTATTGCCATCACAACATCAAACGCCTTCCTCTTGGTTTTCAAATCTACAGCGTCTGGGATACAGTTGTGGAAAATAAGTCAATTGTAAGTATGATTATTTTTCAAAGAATTTCTGAGATAATCTGGGATAAGGCATAATTGGTTTTGTGCTACTATGTGAATCAAACAAAATTGTCAACAGATTTGTGTACATACCACCATGTGAAAGTTGCCATGGCCAAACTGTCTCGTCAGAGAGAATGATGTCAAAGACGATTCTTTCTGTATCTGGAACCATATTGTTGTATTTTTCAACGACAGAGCTAAGAATGGCCTTCTCCTCTCTGATTTTGCGCCGAATCCGGGCCCGACCTTTGCTGCCATCGGTGTCTTTGTAAAGGCGCTGGGACCTTCTTTTAATGCTGGCCACCAGCACCTCCATTCTACTGGTCACCGCGTCAAGATCGGCATTCTTTTGGGATGTTGTTGCTGAGAAGAAAAGAAGTGTAAACATTTCACTTACATTTTCATGGCAGTAACTGAAACTGAAGTCTCAATGTAACACAGAACGCCACAGGGAAGTCATAAGGATTATCCCTCTTTGCTTCCTTTTTTTTTCTTTATAAAAAAAAAAAGCTCCTGGAGGAAGGACAGGTGAGTCTCAATAATCATTTCATATTTATTAGCGTGTATAGGAAGTATGTAACAGGGTACCAAAGAAAATGACAACGTAGCCAAGATGGGATCCGCTAACTGCAAGAAATGTCCAATGTTCCAACTTTTGGACTGTGCAGCATTCAGGTACTTTCAGGGCACTTTGTTTTGACATGATTTCCAGTGTGCATGCACTACATACTAAAATTTGGCATTTTAATTGCGTAAGTACATGACCAAGAAAACAGTGTATGTATGATTTCATTTTAAAACAGTAATTACTTGCAGAAGCATGTCTCCCATTATTCTGCAGAACTGAGACATTGAAGTAATAGTATAACTCTCACCTTCTGCCCACTTCTTAATATCAGTGACCCAGCCCTCAACTTCAACCTGTGTCACTGCCAGCTGGATTCTCATGCTTTCCAGGTCCTGAAGTTGGCTTTCCAGGCGTTTTGTGGCCTTCAAATAACAAAAAAAGGAAATGAAAGAAGAAAAATGTTATACCTACAAAAATATACAATAGAAGGTATTTACAATATAAGAAAATAACAATACTCATCTCTACCTTCTGATATCGGCAGGCAAGTGAAGTAGCCAAGTTATTAAACTTTTGCTGATTCCAGCGCATGGCCATCAGTGTAAGCATGTCTGTACGTCCTGCAAAAAAGAAAAAAAATACACTAATCTGTGTTGTACCACATGTCCCTCACTGGCTACAATTTTCTTGTAACACTTTCAATCTAAGTAGTGCAGTGTGTGGTTACCTTACCTGCTTTGGACATGTGCTTCGTGGTCACAGCAATCCTAGAGAGGAAGGCGTTACACTGCTCAACCTCCTCCCCAAGTGTCAATCCGGCCCCTTGCTGGTAAGCTCCACTCCATTTAACCTATTGAAGAAAATACTTAAAAGCTGCCAACATACCTTTGCAGGTGTTTAGGGACAGTCAATGACATGGTAATGTTTTCTTACCTCGCATTTAAAATCATGGGCTTTGGCATGAAACACTGAGAGGAATGGTTTCATGCTCAGAAGGTGCTGGAGCTCCGGGCAGCTTTTTGTCACTTTGTTGAGGTAGGGCCAGTACTTGCAGGTTACATCCATGGCAAAAAAGCTTATTGGCGTATTTGCCAGCTTGTTCTGCAGGTAGAGGGGATAAGCATATATTTCTCTCCTGAACATGTTGAGAGCGCCGAGAAAAACTCCATGTCGACAGACTGCAAGCTCAAGTCCCTCCTCATCAATTTTACTTGAGGATCTCTGAGACGTTTCCCTGGCAGCTGACCACTCCCCTCCACAGACACCTCTTCCAGAGACCTACAACATGGAAAAAGGTTGATATAAATAGTCAGGACTCACCCAAACAATGTCAACTGTAAGATGTTATTGGTGGTGTTTTTAGAAATATTATACAACAAGTTTACATGGTTGGTGGTAGAATGAATGTAATCCACAAATCTCTCTACTTCATCATCTTTTGCAATGAAGATGCCATCAAATAAGGCTTGTTCTTCAGATCTAAATGAAGGAAAGGTACACATTGACCTTCAATATGACACAGCAAAGGTTACTTTAACAACACTGCAAATTACACACATTTTGTAAGTACCTTGCTGCATTCTTAAAGCGGTAGTGCTTGCGATTTCCGTCCACAGAAACAGCAAGCATGTCTGGGGTGCACGCAGGACAGACAAAATGCTCCTCCCTGCAGATCTTATCCACCTCAAATCTAACAGCCTCCCACTCCAAAAAGCTTTTTCTGAAGCTGTCTGCTGTGATCTTCCCAGTCTGTTTCAGAACAGTAAAACATGTCAACATAATTCACAGTTAAGTTAACTAAAGTTAATAAGGTCAAAGGTGACGCCAAATCCTCCAGCATCGAGCCTCCACAGGCAGCCGCTCAGCCCAGTGCATCATTGGAAATCTTTTGGCTCTTTGTATGTCACGGACAGAAAACATCACGACCAAAGTCCCCAAAAAAAAAAAGACAAGTTCCACAGCAAACTCAACTCCCACAGCAAACTTAACCAACCATGTCTTTATGGACCTATTTGTTTTTTTCTGAATGCAAACTGCATGACTAGGATGTGACAAGGACATCACTACTTGATCTTATACACAGGTCTAATGTTTTGAGTGATTGAGTTGATAAATTGCTCCAATACTTTTGTACATTTAGTGTACGAATTTAGATTTTTTACTGAGCGGTAGTTTTTACACAAAGACTTTGAATCTTAGATGATGTTCTATCAATGTATCGAGTATAGCTGAATCACTGTGTTTTGATATCATCAACATGCTCCAATTATAATAATCAATGTGTTGATAATGTCACCATAGTCATTCTGCGATACACGTCAATACTAGTACTAGTTGTTAGTGATTCCCACCACTAATACTCACACGGCCAAAGCGGACAGTTCGTTGATCAAGCATTCTTAAAAATGCTTGGCAGGACAGTCCTGGTGCTGCCATCTTCAACTCTTCATATGAACAAAATACATCTGTAGCGTACACCGTGGAAAAGTGAAGGGTAGCAGGCCAGTAGTCATTACGGACCAAGTCATCCACTCCAGCGCTCCATGTGGCTTTGCATGCCTCGCATTTCATCTCAGGCATACTGAGATCATATCGTCCTGGAAAAATCAAGAACACATTGTATTATGCACAACTCTGACAAATGCATTGGGAACTAGAGGTCCCTCCCGACACAAAAGACTGCAGCGCGGGACAGGTTTTGAAAGCTCTATGCGGGACTGGCCGGGATGAGACAGGTGTGTTTGCTGGTGCGGGAGGAACAGATGATTCACTGCACTTCCGCAAATGAAATATTTGTGTAAAACAACATATACAAATGAGAAAGTAGTGTATGTAATTATAGTTCAGCTGGATGATCGGTTAGGCAGCAATAAAAAAAAAGAAAAAAGAAGGGGTTTAAGCAGCCTAACTGACAGTGTTGTTTACGTGGTTTCAATTCTTTCCTGCTGCTCCGTTGTTGAAACTTGAAATTGAAAGCATGACAGAAGAAGAGGACACCACTGGGCTACTTCAGATGTTTGTGAATTTCTAAAGAAAAGTAGCCTACATTACTATCACCCATGTAGTACATTCAGAACCAAGAAACTTAAAATCAGACATCTGGCAGTCTTTCTCAGTTGTCAAGTGCCTCTTTCGTGAGACAGAACGCAAAACTGATCCCTCCTGCCTATCCTGCGGTCTTTCACAGGCGGGAGATGCACATAAGGTTATAGATGTGGGCGGGAGCGGGACTAAAACAACACATTATTGCGGAACGGGACAGAATATTGCGGGAACGGGGGGGCGCAGGACTGAAAATCCTGCCCAGCGCAGACCACTATAGGGAACGTTTGAATAGAAATAGATCAGGACACATTTACAAAGCCAATAGCACAGCCTTGTTTTTTTTTTATTCAAATAGGACAATGAAAAGTGGCAGGAAGCGAGTGGGAGAGCCCTATGGGGTGGAATCAGGTTAAAGTCCAACCCAGGTCCCTATGGGCACTTTGCCCAGAATGTGATATGGACGCTACAGCCACTTGATCTGGAATGTTCCCTTAAGTTCATTTTACTCTTACCATTCATTGTAACCACAGCAACAACTTTTCCTGTGTTGACACTCAACGATCCCGGAGAACAACTACATATTTTTTTGGGCATCTCCAACGGCACAATACACACTGAAAGACACATCATATGCAGGGATTAAAGACATGCATCGTCCTATGTACTAACTGGGAAGTATTCTGTAATCATTTTTTTTTTTTAAATCAATGATTTGAAAAGCTTTAAAGATAAAAGGTCATTAAGTGTGTTTCAGAGAAAGTACTCAAAAGATTCCTGTGAAGCCTATTATACTATGAAGTTATTTAAATAAACTGAGAATGGGACTAGGGCTGCACAATATATAATTGCGCTTTTTCTGACAGATAAAGCCATTACCATTTCCAATACGATTTTTGAATGTGAATGATTTGATTCAGTTCAATATTCCAAATGTCTCTTTAATTTGTGCCACCTCTGATAGGTAAGCACAGCCAGTGTACAAGACTAACACCCACTGACTGACTGAAGTTCACCAATCTGAATTTTTGTACCCTTCACGCACTACGCACACCCACCAACCAGAAGTTGCACAGTCAAGGAGGATGACGTGAATATAAAAGTCAAATGTCACAAATGTACCTATGCATGATTATTTGCAGATTTTACCATTAGGCAGTTGCGTTGGATCATATTGCAATTACGATTGCAATAATTGTGCAGCCCTAAATGGGACACTCAAAAAAAGAAAAAAAAAAGAAATACAGCTTACCACACTGGGAAAGAGCCCTCTCCACGACACAGGTTGTTGGAGGCAATGGCTGAAAGAATCCAGCTATTGTTGCATCCCTGTTGTGGAACACGTGGTTTCGGTGTATACTGACATCACAATCAGCACAGAAGAATGGTTGTGGTCGGCAGTCACGACAACGGACAGCAGCTGGACTGCTGCCACATTGTTGGCAGATCTGAGTTGTCACATTTTGTTGTGCCACCATGGTATTCACCAGACAGGTTCTCTCTTTCTCCCACCTCTCTGAGAGGAGACTTTTTCGAGTAGACCAGTCTGAGGAAGCTCGTGGTGGTGCTGGTGCCGTTTCCTGATCATCCAAGTCATCACCCTGTGAGTGGTTTAGCTCTTCAAGGAAAGTCTCTGTTAAAATAGTACATCATATTTAAAAACAATTTTCTACACTATCAAAGTGTGCAACATGGATGTTGTCGGTTATTCTGTCGCAAAAACATGTAATTTACATTCTAATTATTAGAATCTATAAACATAATGAACTAATAGAGACAAAATAAAGAACATACCAACAGTGTCAGGAGGACAGTAGTTGGTTATCTCAACGCTGCTGTCCAACATCCTAGTATGAGCACCAGTCTTACGACTGTAGCTGTGACTAGCTGTAGCAGAAAATAAAACCCAAATCAACCTTTACAGCATTACAATTCCATAGATTTTGACAAGCTCATTTTATTCCACACAATGATACAAACTTTTATTGGCCCAATTTCGTTGTCTATACCACTTTGGATGAGTATGTAATAAAAACCTCATATCTCATACCAGACACATGACTGATTCATGTATTCAATCCCAAGTGGTAAAACAATCTATATCTCCGTTTTAGATATATGTGAAAAATCACAGGAGTTCTCCTTTAAGTAATATGACTGAAAAAAGAAAACTGACCCGTTTGGTTTCGGGATGATCTTGGTCTGTCATAGACAACATTTCCATCACTGTCTCTCTTCAGCCACCTGACAGGTTGATGGCTGGTGGATGGTGCTGCCTCCTGTTCTCCCGGCATCTTATTGATGAAATCTTCCAAGGTCTGGAGTTCATAATTTAATTTAGAATGTTCAACAAGCTCATCAAGCTCATTAAGGACCTGTTCGAAATTGGAATTGTCACTCATGATGAACAAGGACAAACAAGACAACACTAAAGGGATAGGGGGGAAGAGCAAAAGAGCAAGAACAACAGAGAACCAGACGGACTAACAACAATTAACTAGACAAACGTGGCTCTTAAAAGTGCCTTTGTTTTTGCTTTGTAACGAAGCTGAAGTTTTAAAGTAAATGATGAAGGGACTAGGGGACCTGTTGAGAGAAGGGAAAGATAATAAATTCAGATTTGAAGATCATGCTACATACAACTACATAAATACTGAATAACTGAAAGGTTTAAGAACTTGAGAAAGTGTTGGTCTAGTTTGCCCATGCTTTGGGATGTGGTGGGGAGGTCTGTGGGTGCTTATAGTAAATATTAGGCCAGAATACTGTAGGGCTGGGTGTTACAATAGGGCAATACAATATCTCACTAGGTATGGACTGATCTTGACACTCATGGCTGATATTGATACCAACCATTCAAAATGCCAGTTTGGCTGATAATCAGTGCCATTTTTTTATATGTTTATGTTATTAATTATACTTTTGTATTAACAAGGAAACACATTTCTTTAACTGGATTATTTCCTTTTCCCTGTGATCATTTTAATCAAAAACTTCCCTCAGCAGTCATGGTAGTTTAGAACACTAGCTTTTAATTAACACTGATTTAATTTGTTAATGTGCTTTTTTATTTTCATGTCTATGCTTTCATTAGCACAGTTATAAGTTACACTGACTAGCATGTGTATAAATGGGCACAAAACACTGGGCAAAGAGCAACGACACACAACCACAAGAAGAATCCCAACGCAGACATACATTACAGCTAACACTTACGGTATGTCTCATTATGAAAATCTTACATTCCCCTATGATTGAACCTTACATGATTATATGCGACAAAAATGAACTTGAATTCAATTAGCTAACTTTGCTAGCCTGCACATTTGGTACAGAAAGCTAAATTTTTTATAATGTCTTCTATCATTTATCGTCATAAGAAATGGCCACCTTACAAATCTAAAGTTTCTAAACACAACTTCTTGTCCTGATTCAACAGTTTTTGATGTGTAAATGTAAGAATAGTATCCATCTCTATTAATTAAGCCTTCTACTTACCGAGTGGAAAATCGCAATGTACCTTGGGATCGCCCATACGGTGACGTCAGCGTTATTAATTTAGAGGATTTAATAAAAATAAAAAAAAAGATTAATTGAACACAATCGTAGCATATTATATATATATATTAAAATCAACAAACCTCCGATAAAAATACGTTATCCAGCATGCTATAGTTAAAGCAGTGTCCTACCTATGATAAGAAAACGCTTAAACTGCTTACTTGCACGCGCCTTGGAGCGTTGTTAAACTCACCTTTTAATGCCGTTTTACCTGCAGTTGAGCGTTGCTTTGGTCAAACTCACCTCTGAATGCCGTTTTACCTGCAGTTGAGCGTTGCTTTGGTCAAACTCACCTCTGAATGCCGTTTTACCTGCAGTTGAGCGTTGCTTTGGTCAAACTCACCTCTGAATGCCGTTTTACCTGCAGTTGAGTGTTGTTAAACTCACCGCTGATGAACGCGCTAAACCTTTGCGCAGAGGGCACTTTGATATCAGATTGCGAGGGTTTTTAAACATCAAAAACCAGTTGGAGGGCCAGATAAAAATGATCTGGGGTCCGCCATTTGACTCGCCCTGGCATAGATCATTTTTTGTAGCCTATTCCTTTTTATTTTTATTTATTGTAGTCTCGACCCATACAAGGCAGACAACGGGTTGCGGTGTGCTGACCCAAGACGTCAAATTTCAACGCTGTTGAGTTCTATAGAAGTCTATCGGACTACCCTGCACGTTGAAAAATGACGCCAAAGGTATACCCAGTGCGTTAAAAAGTGACGCCAGGGTCCCTTGACCATGCGTCAGACATTTGACGAGTAGGGAGTGAGACTGTGTTGGTTAAAATATTTTTTAAAGCGAGATAAAGCACTGACCAAATGAGCCCAAATCACATCCTTGTGTTTATTTGTAGAAATCCCAAATCTGCAGGATGATCTGAGGAATCTTAACAAGAGCATTAATATAGAATTGACCAGAGAATATGTCAATAAAGTAAAGGGAGTTTTGTCCTTGATCCAAAGTGGCCAGCTGGATAAAGACAAGAAAAAGGTACAGAGTCTGAATTAGAATGAATAGAATTAGTGCATCTTCAGAATGCTACCACTGTGTATTATTATGTAATTCACTGCTGTTGTATGGATGTGTTTTAGATTGAAATGAAAGTCAACAAATTTAAGAAGAACCTAAAGGAGTCACTATCTGAACTGGACAAATATTTTGTCAGCATTTATAAAGATCTGGAGCAGCATCTCTCAAAGGGACTGGAAGAATCAGTGCAATCATGTGATGCTTCCACAAAGAAAATGATATCTGTGAGTGTGATTCAAATGTTTTGCACCATTTTAATAATTACTGTCCTTTTAACACTTGAATTTTTATTTATTTATTTATTTTTTGTTACTCAGAATAAAGATGGAAGGGGGTTCCATAAAATCCTTGGAGCTTTGTGCAAGAACTACGGATGCTATTGGTCCAAAAATTGGGATGTAGTTCTAGACCTGAACAAGACATTGGCCAAACATTTGCACAAAAGCATTTATGATGATTTCTGTAAGATTTTTCCGTAAGTTCTGTTTTATCATTCCATTTCTAGTCTCCCTTTGAGTAGTTTAGAATAAAATGCAATAAACTATTTACAATGCTTGTTGTTGATATTTAGGGAATTAACATGATCAAGATTTTAATTAACATTGTTGTTAATTATATTGTTGTCTTTTAAATGGCTTTTTGTTGACTTGTAAATGTGGACCAACTGTACATTACATGTAGCGCAGTAAACCAGCGGATGGGACAGATGCCCAGGAAGATACAGATTGGGTGTAGTTTTGTTGTGGCAGACTATTTGTTGTGGCAGATTAATTTGAGGTCAAGTGTTTTCATTGAGGTCAAGGAAACATCAACCTTATGTTTGTCGCACAAGGCATACGCAGGACTAAAAAATATGAGTGGGTTTGTACTGGTTTTCCTTCTCGTGATGGGTCATTTAAGCCAGTCGCATACACTTTGTAAAGGACAAAAAAAAAATTATTTGTTCACCTCCAAAGTCCTTTCTGGTTTGAATCTTTTGTTAATTTCACAAATGACAACCGCATAGGTAATAGCAATATAAAGTAAACTTTGTGTGTTTGGGAATTTAGTCTTTCCCATCACTATTTCCTTCCAGTAATTCTCAGATTATATATCAAGAATTACAACTATATTCTGTAAAATGTTTTAAAAATAAACTGCAAATGGATTTCTTTTGGTTGCAGTGTAACTGGAAAAACAGGAAAATCAGTGCAGGAACAGATTGACAAGTTCAGTATCATCCAGAGTGACTCTGCTTACCCCAGCTCTGACATACTACATCACATTCACAACTTCATCAAAATAGAGGTGAGTTCAGCTGTCCTCTTGGGGACACTAATGGGTTGCATTCTGGTCCTGATCCTCTAAGGGCCAGACTTAGACTTTACACTTGGCATTAACATGTGACCTGTATCCGGATGTTACACATCGAAAAGACAAGTGTAAATGTTATCCGATCAGCGTGTCCTAGAGCCCTGCAGGGGCCTCAAATTTAGGCCCTAGCCCGGCCCTGGCCCGAGACACTCAGGCCCTAGCCCGGCCCGTGTCCGACAGTTTATCAGAATTATCTATTTATAAAGAATTATCTATTATATACTATGTTTCAGATATTAAAATGGTCGTTTTGTATGTAATGGCAAAGTGATTATATTTCGTTGGAGTTTTTTTCAGTATTTAGGCAAAAAACGTTGGGAGCATTGGTGGTAGTTACATATACGTGTGGTTTTTGAAAAGTAACGATAGGGCCTGAGCGGAGGACGGTGAGGACTATGTTTGAGCATTTAGCTCCAAATCATCACGACTTGCCTAACTAAAATATAGATAAACCCAGTTACGCGATAACAGTTTAAACGGTCAAACCTAGATAACTTGTGCGATAGATCCATAGTTTGTGCGGAGAGTGGAAGTACACGGACATGGCGCCAGCGCAATCACTGCTTTTTTTCGGTGGATACACCGTCATTTTACTCATCAAGGTAAGAGTATAAATAAATTGTTAATGTAAAGGGTGTGTATTTATTGTGTGCATAACAATATCACAAAACGTTGGCTTTTATAAATAAAGACAACTAAACAGATGCGTTTATTGCCATCTTTCTTCAACGGAGGCTCACAAAATTGACCTCTGACACTCAGCTAATACATGCCTCACAGACATGATAAAGATATCTATAGAAAGCTTTCAATTACTACTTAACGAAATAAAACAAAAACAAAAGCTATTTCATTATAATCATAATCCGTAAAAATGCACTACTCTCTAAAGGCGCGTCTAATGAAGAGATGGCGAGTCAGGATCGGCAGCTTCATCCTTGCGACACCGACTCAGAAAACAATAGTTTATTAGTAAATAATTAAAATAAAGGCGTAAGAAAAATCGGTTTTTGAAAGAGGGCTCTGCGTGTCTGGGTCAGAGGTAGTCGAGGAGCATTGTGATCGGACCAGTGTAATAAATGCCACCATCCATCGTGTCTGCATTCGCAGGTCGACATCACCCAAAACGCCGCCCCCTCTCTCCCGATCTGTCGGAAGAACAGAGCAGTGAGATAAAGTAAAATAAAGTGCTTTTGCTTTTGCCCTGAATCACACAGCGTCTCCCTGACATGACTGCATCAACACTACTGCTGTTCCTGAAACCACGCCTTTTGTGCACATTTGGGTGGCATTATGCTAATATTTCCACATAGTGACGTAGACATGTGGGGGCGTGTTAGAACCAGTCGTTTTAGGTAGGCGTGGTTGACTCTTAACTTTTATAAAGAATATCTCTTTGGATTAGAGACTTTAGTCTTTGCAACTTTACAGATCTTCTTTATGCACCAAGAGCTTGCAAGACTTCAAAGAGAAAGGAAAACTTGAAATCGCATCATATGACCCCTTTAAATATTGCGCTGGAAATACAGATCCGATCAGTTATCCAGATAGAGAAGTCAGCTGATGTTGCCAAGTGTAAACGGGCAGTGTCCTGATTGACTGATGATCCGATCTGCTTGATCAGATCACGGTGAGCGCATGTTAATGCCAATTGTAAGCAGCATAAAAAAACAAGTCTGTCTTCTTATGATCCATCGTATATTAAGCAAGCTGGTTTTATTATAAAGCAGTAAGCACTGAAATACACTAAACTAACTTTTAATGGACTGATGTAAACAGGGACTTAATGTTTCTAGAATTTTCAGACTTTTTTGTGTTTTCTCCTTGTGAAAGGAAACCAAACTGAAGGCAGCGCTCAACAGAGACATTGTTGACAAGAAGAAGGACATCTACTCATCAATACAAATAACAATTGTGAATGAAATGGCTTCTTGCTATCAGCGTAAGCTAGCATTGAGTTACAATTAATCACAAATTATTTTAATGTAAATTGTTATTTAGTGCAGAAAAGAAAACACCTTTCATTAATAAAAAAGCCACCCTGCATGTCACAAAATACATTTCTTTCATGAAACGCACATCCAAGACTTGATTTATTTGCTTGTTCTGATGTGTCTTCATGAGAAAGAAAATGAATGAATACAGAGTGTTGTTTATTTTAGAAGCTGCAGCTATGAGAGGAACAGGATCCATGAAGAAAATGCAAGACCTGTTAATAAAAACAGTCGATCAGAAAAAAGAAGACATGTTCAAAAAAGCAAAAATGGAAGTGCTTAAAAAGTTCAATAACTTAAAGGTACCGATCTCACATTCATTAAGACGATCATGTATTCAGCTGTACAATGACTAAAGACAAATGGAATCTTCTCTTGTTTCTTTGTAAAGCTGCACATAAAGAGTAGTCTTGAAAATGAACTACAGAAAGCAATAGAACGCTCACAATCACAAAACAGCAAAAAGACACGGATGGGTAAGAATGTCATCCTACTACACCACAGAAACAAGTGTTTAAACAAATAGTCTTTTGCAATCTGAAGTAGGTTATTGATTGATTAATCTCAGTCATTGCCTCATGTAATATCTTCTTATATGTCTTTCTAGATGTCTCCAGAGAGATTGAAGAGCTGGAGAGACTTCTAGATCATCTGTCTGACTGATGCTCATCAAGCAAGAGAAACAGCACAAATCACAAAAGAAACATAACTACTGTATTGTGCAACAAGTGTAACACATTTACAGCCAATGTTTTCTTTAGTTTTAGAACTTTTTTTTTTACTCAAATGTGTTTGTTCATTTCATTTTCATCAAATTTCTGAACTTTGGGGTTTATTATAGGGGCTGCATGATATACAAACTGTATACTGATTTGTTGTTTTTATTATAACTGTTTTACAGCAAGACATAAATTACACTTAAAAATTTAACTGTCTAATTTTCAAGAACCTGAATAGGCTACATTTGATTAATTTACAGTATAGATTGTAATGTAATTGCAAAGGCCTTTCTGAAACATATGCAGTAGTGACAGTCAAGACAGGCTGTCAAGATATTTCAAATTTCTTGATGTATTTACAGTGTTAGAAAAGCTTTGTCAGAATAAAAAATACATTCTTGTCTTCCCAATATTGACATGTAATGTATCTGAGTGAAACGACTTCTCAAACAAGAAGAAAAAATAGGACGGGGCTTGATTGTCAAGCGAGAACTGAGTGGATTGTACAAAGTGTATAAAGTTTGCTAATTGCTGCGATTGTTGCATGTGAGTGACAAGTTGTTGGTGGGGAGGGATTGAAACCCCTGATTTATAACAGAACAATTATACATTTATACATAACATATATATAGATCCATGATTGAAATGCATGTGGTTAACTAGTAGTGTATTTCCTGAGTAACACAGGAATGTTATGTGAGTCAACATCAAAACTACTGCTGTTGATGTTCATAATGTACCTCATCCAAATATGGTAATGCTGATGCTGTTGAAATGTTAATAATTATTCATGATTGTCTTGATCATAAAAACTTAACCCTTGTCCTAAAGAAATCGTGGTTTCCGTTAGAAGGCATTCTTTCTCAGTACGTTCTCAGAAATATAAAATCAGGTCCTTGACTGACAACAGACCTGAAGCCTTTACTTTTGAACTAATGAAGTTCTTTGAGTGTCTGATATGCAAACATTTGGCCAACAGGGTGAACAGCAAAGCTTTGTTTTCACTTCATGTGTTTTCACTTTTATTTTCTCTGAAACTTGTAACTATTATTTTGTCAGACTAAAGTTCAGGATTTAGTAATTAATTAGTAAACCATTTGTCACTGAGCAAGAAGTCCACACCCATATGTGTATTAGATCTAACATCAAAAGTCTTATTCTTTGCTTAACTTGGAAACTGAATTGTCAGACTTGTTCTTTCCCAGAGACATCATTCATACAAGGTAACTTTTCCCTGATATTATCATATTTGAATTTTAAAGCCTTCTTTAGTTTAATAGTTAATAATAATAAAAAACATTTAGTTCATTTTGTTTTTGATTAATAAAGTTAACAGTTATAGTTTTTATTTTCTTTGAATAAATATGGCTAAACAAGTAACTGCACTTCTTCAGGCAATGCAAATGCAAACAGAGATTAAAAACTTTTTTATAGTAAGCACTATTTGCAAAAACTGGGTGGTTTGAATGAACCAATTGCATTTTAATCATCGACTTAATATGAAATTAATGATTTTGTTCTGTTCCGAGTCATTTCTGCTGCCATTTAATTTAGAAGAATTACATAATGTTAACAAGACTTTAGAACCTTAAAACGAAAAACATTTCTGTTCGAACATTTCGAAAAACCTAAAATTTACTTTGTTTGCCAGGGGACACAAAACGTGTTTTCTTCTATTGTGACTGACAATAGAACCATAAAATACCCCAAAACCCCAAAATAAAATTACTAAAGTATAAATTATATACTCAGAAAGGTGTTTTCGTGTTTTTTGTCTTGTGAGTCGCAGTGTTTTTGTACGCATTCGTCGCGTCTATTTGTTTCTAAGCGCGCATATTGTCGTGAGTTTCTGCTCGATGTCGGCAGAACCACATTTTTAGAGTTAAACTCTGCGCACGCCGAAGAGATGCGGGATCTCGGTCTGCTCCGGAGGCGCACACCATCACCGACCCCCACTACTGTATCTCGCCCACAGCGGAGGCGCCACAAGTGGTGTGAGAGGAAGCAGAAGAGGGGTAAGCATGGCGGTATCTGGGCTAGGCTAGTGGCTAACCCACACAAGCCAGTTATCCCCACCATTGTACTGGCTAACGTACGCTCTTTGGATAATAAACTGGACTTTATCCGACTGCTACGCTCAACTCAGAGGACTGTTAGAGACTGTTGTGTTTTTGTGTTCACTTAAACATGGCTCAACAACAGCGTTCCGCACTGCGCTATTCATCTGACATGCTATCGAGCGGACAGAGCTCGCGTTGAGGGAGGTAAGACCCGCGGCGGAGGGCTTTGTGTTTACATCAATGATGCGTGGTGCCGCGATGCTGTTGTGGTCTGCAAACACTGCTCACCCCTGGTGGAGTTTATGATTATTAAGTGCCGGCCGTTCTATCTACCGAGGGAATATACAGCCATCCTGCTCGTTGCTGTATACATCCCTCCCAGCTCCAGCAACAGGAACAGGAGCGAGGCACTGAATGAACTGTACCAGCACATCAGTGAGCAGCAGACAGCCCACCCCGATGCTTTTCTCATCTTGGCTTGGGGATTTCAACCACGCAGACTTAAGTGTGTGTTCCCAAAAATACACCAACACGTAGACTTTCCAGCACGGGGAAACAACACTCTGGACTTTTACACCACACAGAGAGGAGCTTACTAAGCCCTCCCCCACCTCTGTGCCTCAGACCACATCATTGTCATGCTAATGCCTGCATACAGACTGCTCTTTAAAGTCACCAAACCAGTTCACAAACAGATGCAAGTGTGGCCGGAAGGGTTGTCAGAGGCTCTTCAAGATTTTTGTTTTAACACCACTGACTGGAATATTTTTAAGCAGGCTGCCACATACAATAACACCTCAGACCTCCAGGAGTACTCAGAGACTGTCACTGCCTACATCACCAAGTGCATTGATGATGTGACAGTCACAAAGACCATCACTGTCCGGGCCAACCAGAAGCCGTGGCTAACAGGGGAGGTCTACGGACTCCTGATGACGCGGAACACTGCCTTCAGAGCTGGAGATGAGGTGGGCTTGAAGACAGCTAGGGCCAACCTTTCCCGCGGTATCAGGAAGGCAAAAAGTCAGTACTCCTGGAGGATAGCCCATCGTTTCAGCGACAGTAGAGACACTTGGAGCCTGTGGCAGGGGATACAGACCTTTACGGACTACAAGCCCCCACCACGCCCCTGTGACAGCACCATCTCTCTGCTGAAAGAACTGAACATCTTCTTCGCTCGCTTTGAGGCACAAAACAGCACCACTGCACAGAAGACTCCACCTCCTCCCGGTGACCAGGTGATGACGCTGTCCCCGGACAGCGTGAGGAGATCCCTCAGCAGGATCAACGCACGCAAAGCTCCGGGTCCTGACAACATTCCTGGGCGTGTACTGAGAGACTGTGCAGTGGAACTCACCGATGTCTTCACATACATTTTCAACATCTCGCTAAGTCAGTCTGTTGTCCCCACATGCTTCAAAGCTACCACCATCATTTCAGTCCCGAAGAAGTCGTCTCCATCCTGCTTCAATGACTACCGTCCAATTGCACTTACCCCCATCCTCATGAAGTGCTTTGAACGGCTAGTCATGCACCACATCAAGTCTGCCCTCCCCCCCTCCTTGGACCCCTTCCAGTTTGCATATCGGTCCAAACGCTCGACCGATGACGCCATCGCCACTACCCTCCACTCAGCACTCACACACCTGGACAAAAAAGACTCATATGTTAGAATGCTGTTCATAGACTTCAGTTCAGCTTTCAACACAATCATCCCTCAACAGCTTATTCACAAACTGGTCCAGCTGGGGCTCCACACTTCGCTGTGCAACTGGCTGTTGGACTTCTTGACTGGAAGACCTCAGGCAGTTCGGGTCTGCAGCAACACATCTAGCACCATCACACTGAACACTGGGGCCTCCCAAGGATGTGTGCTGAGCCCCCTCTTCTTCACTCTGCTGACCCACGACTGCTCACCGTCACACAACTCCAACCTCCTTGTTAAGTTTGTGGATGACACGACTGTAGTGGGTCTCAATAGCAACATAGATGAGACAAACTACATGAGCGAGGTGAGCCGCCTGGCCGGGTTGTGCAGTGACAACAATCTCTCTCTGAGTGTGGAGAAGACGAAGGAGATTGTTGTTTACTTCAGGAGAGTGCGCACTCAGCATACTCCTCTGACCGTCAATGGTGTGACTATGGAGAGGGTGAGCAGCACCAAGTTCATGGGTGTGCACATCACAGAGGATCTCACCTGGACTGACAACACCGCAGCACTGACCAAGAAAGCACAGCAGCATCTCTACTTCCTCCACAAACTGAGAAGAGCCAGATCCCCGGCCCCCATCATGTGCACCTTCCACAGAGGCACCATCGAGAGCATCCTGAACAGCTGCATCACTGTGTGATATGGCGCCTACAACGCATCCTGCCGCAAGTCACTTCAACGCATAGTAAGAGCAGCTGAGAAGATCGTTGGTGCCACTCTCCCCTCCCTTCAGGACATCTACAACACCCGTCTCACCCGCAAAGGCCTCTGCATTGCAGGTGATCCCACCCACCCGACACACAGCTTCATCAGTCTGCTGCCATCAGGGAGGAGACTGCGGAGTCTCTAGGCCAGGACCAGCAGACTGAAGGACTGCTTCATCCATCAGGCTGTCAGGAAGCTGAACTCCCTCCCGACCTTGCCCCCCCCTCCCCTCTCTTGCCCCACGCACCACTGAACTCTGACCCTCTGATGGACCCTCCCACTCCCCCCTCCCAAATACACACACACACACTGTCACTTTAATCAGTCTGAAATAAGCTCTTTTGCACTACAAATCATTGTTTTTTGAACTACAATCACTATATCTGCACTGTTTTACTTTTTACTGGTTTGCACTCTATCTGCCATTTGCCTTGTGCTTTATATACAGTATATATATATTTTTACATTTACCTTATTTGTATATTTGTATAGTTGTATTTTAGATTTAATCTGTATATCTGTATTTATGTTCTACTGTAGTGCCCCCAGGGTCTGAGAGTAACGCAAATTTTCAATTCTCGTGTTATGTACTGTCAGTTTGGAAGAATGCCAAAAAGCACTTGACTTGACTTGACTTATAATGTACATGTATATATATAGTATAAACAGACCCAAACTTAAGTCTTTATTCAGTAACCTTTATCTTCATCCTTAGCAGCAACCATAAACAAATCCCTTGCTTGCTACATAATCAAAAACTGGTGCCTCAAGAAGCTTTATGACAGGTTTTATGGCAGTTATATAAAACCATTTTTATGGCAGTTATATCCCATTACTGGCCTGCAGAGACCTAGTTTGAATGAGAAATGTACGCTTTCAGAGTGGATCGGGATAAGATTTTCAGTGATTAACAACTTAAATTCTTCTCTCCACTTCACTCAAAACTGTTGCATACTTCCAGAGAGGACTGTGACCGCAACACCATCATTTGGACTAATTTTGCCACAGCTTTTACAGTAAATAAATGACTGTGATTGCAGTTATCTGTTATGTTTTTTTATACCGTACATGTTTTGAGAATGGTTATAGTTGGGTTTGGAGGTAGGATTGAGATTAGGGAGTCTTTGTTTTTAATGCTACAAGCTACTAAAACAGTCACGGCCTACATATTTCTGTCCATTATGTTTTATATATTCTTTATAAATTGGTTATGTTTAGGTTTGCGGTAGGATTAAGGGATCTAACATCTCTATACAAACATCTTTATGATATAAAATATTTGTAAATATTTTATGGAAATATTTAATAATGTTTACTTTTTAGATGTCATCAGTATGTACCAGCCATTGTTCCTTTTTAATACATAAACAATGAATGGCAAAATTCAATCCACAATTAAAAAAGAAATTCTGTATAATCAATTATGATGTTTCTTATATAGTATAACTGTATACTCACAGATACCCAAAGAAATGGAAACATTTTCCATTAGCTCCTCTCTTTGTTCGTCCTGGCTTCTATTGAATAGAGCAGCTTTATATTTGATAATGCTGTGAGCTGCTTGTCTCAATAATTATGACTGTAATGTTGAAATATAATGCTTTCATTGGGGAGCTTTCAGCCCCAGTTAAATTTACTTGGGACTTAAACCTCAAAGCTCAAAGCTCAACATTTATTTCAACACCACATTGTTTTATATTAATATTCAGTATTTAAAATAAATCAAATCAATGTTTGATTGAGGCATTTGTCCAATTTTCTATAACATTGAAAAGCATATTTTGTTTTCAATCACAGCTAAATATGCTGTCGTGTTTCTTTTTCTTTCTTAACTAGATTGACCATGTATGCAGTTGTGACCTTGCAAAATTCAGAAGAGGTGATGGTGGTAGCATCAAACTGGTTGAGCATAGACAGGAAACAATGTTACTGGCCTCCATTCAAATCAACAGAGAAGTGTATGGAAGCTGTTCAGAACAGAGACGAGCCTGCAATAGGATGGGAGAAATTAAATATTAGCTTTCACGGAGAACATGGTAACAGCTACAATTTCAAAATTACATCAAAATTAAATGTAGGATATAAATATATGAATATTTATTGTTTATTCACTTCTCAAATATTTATCTTATTGCAGCCACTTTTGATCAGGCTGAGGAGCATCAAAAACAAGTTAAAGAACAGTATAGATCCATATATTTATTTTCAATAAATATTTGTTTAACACATTTTTTCAAAATTTGTTAATACTTTTTTGCTTAACAAATTATTTATTTTTTTTAATAAAGGCCATTTCAATTAGCCACTGAATTCCCTGGAACAGCAAAAAGACAGAAACTTGAGTACACTCAAGGACTGTCAATTAGTTTCACCTGCCTTCTATGCCAATTACTTCCAGAATGTCAGCTGATGGTGAGTCATCATATTTGGTCATATAATCAAATAAATGCAAAGTTGATGCTTGCTCTTTTTTGTACTTACACTCTAAAAAATGCTGGGTTGGTTTCAACCCAACTTTGGGTCAAATATGGACTAACCCAACTTTTGGGTTAAAAATTTATTGTAAAAATGTAACCCAACGGTTGGGTTAGTCTATATTTGACCCAAAGTTGGGTGAAACAATCCAGCATTTTTTAGAGTGTACAGTTTATTTGACACAACAGGCAAGGATGAGCTCCTCCAAATGCTGAGAGACATTAAGAGCACGGTTCAGGAAAACTCTGCTATGTTAAAGAAACTACTCAAAGAAAATATGGTTTCTGAGGTCCCCAGCAGTACCAGCCGGCCCTCTAAAGATGTTAAAACAAACCCAAAACTGCCTCTTAGAACCTTTGATGATGTGTTCAGGATTGAAAGAGAGCTCAGCAATGTAAAAACACGCCAAAAATATGTGAGTCAACACAGCATTTAAAGAAGGAAATATATGGTCGGCCAATCATTATGACAAAATAAACAACACTTGTATCATAAAGGGGTTTATTTTGCAATAATGACAAGCTGACTGTACATTATCCTTCTTATACATGGCTAATTATCAAATAAAGACATAAATGGATATGAAATGTTGTTTGGAATCCACACAGAAATTAAATGTCATAGCAACAAAACAACAATGTTAAAATGTATACATAAATCTGCATTATTATGAATCTGTTTTGATGGACTTGCTAGCTCACATATTAGAGAACATTATAAGTTCTCTCTCACCCAGCTCTGGTTCTTAACAGTCAGTGCATGATGGAGCAAATGAAAGATATAAAATTACCATCATTATGTTGGCATGAACAATAGTCAGATATAAAGTGTAGAAATATATTTGACCACCCATTATACAAAATATTTGACCATCCAATGCAGTAACCTGGAGAGTCATGTAATAATAATATAAAACATATCTTTGCAGGTGAAGTATCTGTCAGGATGTGGAGGTTTTGGGCAAAAGGATGTAATTAAGTACATAATGCAACATGTCATAATAGATGATCTGGCTAAGGAGTTCAACTGGCAGGGGAGAGGAGATAAAAGGCCCTTCTCTAAGCTTATTTTAGCAGATGTGATCAGAGGTAAACTTACCGCTGCATGAACACTTTCCACATACTGTACCAAGAATGTTTGGGTTTATTCCATATTATTTTGTCTGCAGTTGTCTTCACATTCATTAACTTCAGTGGTGTAAGCATAAGTAATAATTAAATACCTGAGATGTCTATCATTTTGAGTGTACAACATATTTGCATCTGTACGAGGGCCTATGCAGTTCTTGAGAATGAGAAATAATTTTTCAAGTTTCCTCTTTCAGATGCTGCTCTGAAGCACAAAATTAATCAGGTAGACTGCGAAACTGAAATAAAAAAATATTTACAAAAAATGAGTTACAAGGCTGATCGACTTGGTCGGAAGAGACCAAGAAAGTATGAAGGTGAGTGACAAATGTTATTCGATTGTGTATTTTTATTTATTTATGAATTGTTGCTATTTGATTCACTTACACCTTTAACTTAAAACTGCAATGCTTAGATTAAATACAAAATGCTCAGTGCAGAAACCTAAAAACATATATAATACAGCATGAGCATGATTTTCCAAAAGAAAAAGTTGGAAACAGAAATAACATTTCAATTTGTTATTAGTGTAATACTGCTCTTCTCCATAGCAGGTCTTTATTTAGTCAACTTTATGTATAAAACTGTTCTTTCCCCCTGCAGATTCTCAAAATGAAATCCTAAATGTGACATCTCACACAGCCCTTGACAGCACCACCCAGTCAGTCATTGAAAGTCAGCCTTTTTTTGTGTGACCGCGTTTTGAATCATTTTCTCATATAGGCCTAACTGCATACACATCAACAATTATTTTGTGGAGAACTATATGTACTAATCTAGCATATAATTCCATTTGCCACTGGGTGCTGCGTCTTTATAAATGTAATTTGTAATTGATGCCAAGAAATCATGAAATATTGGAGAATGTGGTTGATGTAATATTTCTGCATGATTGGGCATGTTTTCAGGTGTATAACAGTAGTCACCTTAGCATGTTTGTCTGATTGTCTGATTTCCTCAATATTCAAACAACAGTTTTTTAAATGTGTAAATACTGTAGCTTTGATTCTACATAGGCTGTATTTTTCAGTTTCTTAAAGATATGATGATTTCTTTAAAATAAACCATAATTGAATATAATTTCTTCTTCTTTTTTTGATCATTTTGGCTGTGTGAATTCAAACAGCATATTTTTTTTGTCAAAATGTAAATTTTTATTGAAATTTTAATTTCACGCTCATTTCCTTTCATAAATCCATTTTACATAATCTGTGGCATATACGCATAAAATCATGCTTTCTTTGTTAATGGGAATTTTCAATCTGCTGGCAAGGCTTCAAAATTGTTTTATTTATTTATTTTACTTTTTTACTATTTTGGCATCGCTTTTTCTGGTTTGGCAAGTGAAGCAAATATGAACTTTTCCCCCTGTTTTTGCTTCTGATGAGTTACATATATAGGCTAATATTTTCATAACTGTTTTTGTCACACAGATTGAGTTGACAAGGGTTGACAGTGAAAGTTTTTGTTTCAATGTTTAGTATATCTAAGTAAGTGTTCTACTGACACCTGCTGGTCATTCTATTAGCACAAAATTCCAAATCGTACACTTTTCTCATTTTTCCTCTGTCACATTTTTACTATATTTACCTCTAAAGGGTGCATATTAAAAGTCTTGAAAATAAACAGTAAAAACTGTAGTCTCCTTCCTACTGCATATATAGAAACAGAACACTTTTGAATGATAAACAGTGGCTGAATATTAAGTTTTATAATTTTGTTTATACAGAGGCCGAATTCCCTGACGGCGCTGCAAATCATGCCCCTAAGATCATCATAATATACACTGTACATAATTGCAATAGAATAGTGTAACGCTGTAACTGTGTCCCAAAGAAGTAGCAAGTTTTTACAGTTTTTCCTGTTTTCTAACAAATTAAATTGGTCCAAAATGGTTTATTACTTAAACCTTTAAAACAATTTTTTTTGGGGGGGGGGAAACTTATTTTTTTTTTTTTTTTTTTTTTTTTTTTTAAAGGTAATTGCAACTTTATATCTCACAATAAAATAAGTTTTTTGGAAATGGATTTTATATCCAGAAGCCAATAATTGTGCTATATGTCATGTGAAAAAGTAAGGACACCCTACTGAATTCCATGGTTTTCTATATCTGTACATTTTATTGTGTACATAAAAAAATGAATAAAAAAAATCCAGACCTAGGCAGGTCTTAAATTTTGCAAAATAAAACCTCTTATGAACTACAACACATTACATATTGGACCATGTCATTATTTATTTAACAAAAATAAAGCCAAAATAGAAAAGCCATCTGTGACAAAGATAGGACAACCTTACTGTTAACATAAGAATTAAGAGGGTAAGTAGTGGTCAGGCACTGCTAATCAAATGCCTTTGGTTAACTGATCATCAGCAAGAGTGAGCAGCTCTATAAATGCAGAAGTTTTGGCAGTTTGCTGGTCTGGAGCCTTCAGGTGTGTATTAACACAATGCCAAAAAGGAAAGACATCAATAATGATCTTAGAGAAGCAAATGTTGCTGCCATCAATCTAGGAATAGTAACACGGCAATTTCTAAACAATTTGAAGTCCATCATTCCACAGTGAGGAAGATTATTCACAAGTGGAAGACATTGAAGACAGACACCAATCCTCCCAGGAGTGGATGTCCCAGGAAATTCACCCTAAGACGTAACGCACAGAGAAATGGCAGACAACCCAAGACCTACACTGCAGGCTCTACAGGCCTCAGTTAACATGTTAAATGATAAAGTTCATGACAGTATTAGAAAAATGTGGGACAAGTAATGGCATGTTTGGAAGGCTTCTTTTATCTAAAAAATCATGGCAGCACGGTTTAGGTTTGCAAAGTTGCATCTGAACAAACCATAAGACTTCTAGAACAATATTCCATTGAACAGACGGGACCAAAGTGGAGATGTTTGCTCATAATGCACAGTGGCACATTTAGTGAAAACCTAAAGAGCATTTCAGCACAAACATCTCATACCAAAAGTCACACATGCTGGTGGAGGGCTGATGATTTGGGGCTTGTTTTGTAGCTACAGGATCTGGGCACCTCACAGTCACTGAGTCGACCATGTGATAGGGCCATCCGTCCAACAGCTAAAGTTAGGCCAAAATTGGGTCATGCAACAGGACAATGATCCCACGCACTCCAGCAAATCTACAACAAAACGGCTGAAAAGAAAAGAATCAAGGGGTTGTAATAACCTAGTCAAAGTCCAGAACTCATCCTGACTCAAATGCTGTGGTGAGAGCATTGTGCATAAACAAATGCTCACAAACCTCAATAAACTACAGCAACGTTGTAAAGAAGAGTGGGCCAAAATTCCTCCAGACCTGCCAAGGACCAGATCATTTTTTTATGTCCTACTATTCAACTACTCGCTGTCAACACTTTGTAAATGCACTGCGTTGGATTATTTTCTATTAGGCAGCAGGACGTGTGGCTTAAGTAGCTCACAATACTAGAAATGCCAAACATCATTATTGGAAAAACTATCAAATATAGCTCATTACACCTGAACTAATTCCATATGGTCAAGGCAGTGCAAAGATTAAGATTTTTTAAGGGTAAAAAAAAAACCATTTAGACAATTTGTGGAATCCCTCTACACAATTTCAAATGTTAACAAAAAACCATGCACGCTGAAATTAAAATCAAAAGGCAGAAAAATCAGAGCAATGATCAACACAGGTGCAAGTGTCAACATTCTACATGAAAATACATTTAAGACTCTGTGTGTGTGTCACGGGTTCACTGCTGAGCGGACTGAGGAGCAAGGAATGGAGAGAGACGAGGAGTACATAAATGATGGGAACCAGGAAAACACACGTAGTAACGGCGGTAGACTTCAACAGACATTCATCAACATACAATACCGGACGCTGGAGCACACACAGGAAACACTATTTATACACACAGGTGGAGGGGATGACGAGACACACCTGGGAGCAATGAAACATCAATGGAAACACCCGAGATAAATGAATTTAATCAGGACAGGAACAGGAAACTAACCAAATAAGGGCATAGGAAGGCACATGGGGAGCAAGACACACACAAAACATGGAACAGAGTCTGACAGTGTGATCCATCTGTCCTGAGTAAAGTGGATGTTACTATTTTTGCATTTGTTTCCCAGACTCCTCTGCCTGTCCTTGGAAAATTTCTCACAACATTTTATGTTCTCAAGGGAGGAACCTGTTGATACCATATTACTTAATTATGATACTGCTTCCCAGTTAGGTCTTCTCAGTGTACGTAAGTGAAAGTTAGCCGAGTGCAGTCCAAAACAAGGATAAAATGCGCTGTTCCACAGACAAGTCTTGATTGGGCTTATTATAAGAACATTATAATTATTTACGTAAACTTACTGTTTTGGTCTAAATACATTTTTACAATTGTGTTTTTGCAATTCTATTTGGTGTAATTACACATTGTGCACGAACACACACACACACACATTCAGGTTTACATTTGTGAAAAGTGGGTACATCCCATAGGCGAAATGGTTTTTATACTGTACAAACCGTATTGCCCTACACCAACCCTACCCCTAAACCTACTCCTTACAGGAAACTTTGTGCTATTTCAGATTTTCAATACACTCCATTTTGTGTGATATATAAGCGTTTTGAAAAGTGGGGACATGAGGTAATGTCCTGAAAAGTCACCTTCTCCTTGTAATACCTATACGTTTGTCATTATACAAATGTATGTCCTCATTTGTCACAAAAATGCGCGCACACACACACACACACACACACACACACGTTTTTGTGAATAGTGGGGACATTCCATAGGCGTAATGGTTTTTATACTGTACAAACTGTATGTGCTATTGCCCTACCAGGGGTAAACAAGTTCGGTCCTAGAGAGCTGCAGTTCTGCAGAGTTCAGCTCCAACCCTGTAAAAAAAACTCACCTGCCTTGATTAGCTTGTTCAGGTGTGTTTGATTACGGTTGGAGCTGAACTCTGCAGGACTGCAGCTCTCTAGGACCGAACTTGCCTACCCCTGCCCTACACCAACCCTACACCTAACCCTACCCCTTACAGGAAACTTTTTACTTTCTAAAAAAAAACTCACTCTGTGTGATTTATAAGCATTTTGAAAAATGGGTACATGGGGTAATGTCTTCATAAGTCACCTTCTCCTTGTAATAACTATGTCATACCCATGTCATTATACAAATTTGTGTCCTCATATGTCACAAAAACGCACACGCACGCACAGATGTTTAAAAAAATAAATTTTAAGAATTATAGGATAGTTAGACTATAAAAGTCTATGTTCTGTCCATTCAGGAATGTATGTTGACATTCTCATCGCAACAACTAAATAAGGGTCTAAATCATAAGTTTAGAAAGAAAAATGATAGAATCAATGAAGTAGCTAGGAGAAACTCTGGGGGCTGTGAATGTCAGTTTGTGTGGTGTGCACACAGACATCGTGTAATCTGGAATATACACCATATCCTGTGTAAACAATATGAAGTGCATTGACAGAGATAGACATTAGAGATAAATGTGTAAGATAAGGGTAAATGTACATCAGAACCTCACTTACACTTCATGTGTGGAAAAGGCCTTTTTTAGCTCTTTGGGGTGCTTAATCTGAGAAAGAAGAACACACAGACATCTTGATGAGCAGCATGAAGAGGAAAACAGCACTTTAGATCATGGTCTCAAGGTACAACTGACACATACTCAGTTTGCAGTGTGTATGCAGTCTATTTGAGGTTATTATGTGGTGTAGAAGCAGCACAGACTCATTGTGCTTTCACACAGGAGTCTGCTCCTGATCCGTGTCTGTTTACCACAAACAACATTTATCCATTATTTTGATTTAAAATCCAGACGTTGTTACTGAAAATGCCTTTTTTTTTGCATTGTGATTCTCTTTTTACACAGTAGAGTAGTACAATCTTTTCATATTTACATTTAAATGCAATAAATATAAGCAACATATTTTTCAATATGTTTTACTTTGGCACTTGCTAAACATAGCCTAGAGTCTACTTTTCTTACATTAAAAAGGTAGTCATAAAAACATTCTAAATTAAAAACGCTCTAGGCATTTCTTTTGCATTTAATCTTTATTACAAGCAATCCTGCAGCTCATAAAGAACTTTGTTTTCCTACATCCCATGAGTGCCATCTATTTTTGCCTGGTTTAGTCTATATCCTAATCTATCCTAACAATTTGTGTTGATTGTGAAACACAGTAGACTTTAATTAGGCTATATGCATTTATGGTGTAATTGCTACATTTTTGTGTCAATCCATGTTCAGTTTTACCGCGAACAATGTGCTGTCATTTTAATTCAGCGCGTGCAGCACAGCAAAAATAGACTTGGGGTGGAAACAACCGCTGCACCTCTGTAGACGCACCGCTCCTGGAACCCACTGCCGGACCGCAGTCACGTGCAACAGTGGGCAAGGAAAAAAAGACGCACCACATACGCACTGCAAACGGAGTACAGGTGCATCTAAATAAATTAAAATGCCAAGGGAAAAGGTTATTATTTCAGTAATTCAACTCAAATTGTGAAAATCGTGTATCAAATAAATTCAATGCACACAGACTGAAAAATCTTTGGTTCTTTTAATTGTGATTATTTTTGCTCACATTTAACAAAAACCAACCAATTAACTATCTCAACAAATTAGAATACTTCAAAAGACCAATAAAACATTTTTTTTAGTGAATTGTTGGCCTTCTGGAAAGAATGTTAATTTACTGTTAACATGTACTCAATACTTGGTAGGGGGCTCCTTTTGCTTTAATTACTGCATCAATTCGGCGTGGCATGGAGGTGATCAGTTTTGTGGCACTGCTGAGGTGGTATGGATGCCAAGGTTTCTTTGACAGTGGCCTTCAGCTCATCTGCTTTTTTTTTTCTCTTGTTTCTCATTTTCCTCTTGATTATACCCCATAGATTCTCTATGGGGGTTCAGGTCTGGTGAGTTTGCTGACCAATCAAGCACACCAACACCATGGTAATTAACCAACTTTTGGTGCTTTTGGCAAAAGGTGCCAAATCCTGCTGGAAAATGAAAAAAGCATCTTCAAAAAGCTGGTCAGCAGAAAAAAGCATGAAGTGCTCCAAAATTTATTGGAAAACGGGTGCAGTGACGTTGGTTTTCAAAAACACAATGGACCAACACCAGCAGATGACATTGCACCCCAAATCATCACAGACTGTGGAAACTTAACACTGGACTTAAAGCAACTTGGGCTATGAACTTCTCAACCCTTCCTCCAGACTCTAAGACCTTGTTTTCCAAATGAAATACAAAACTTGCTCATCTGAAAAGAGGACTTTGGACCAATGGGCAACAGTCCAGTTCTTCTTCTCATTAGCCCAGGTAAGACACCTCTGACGTTGTGGTTCAGGGTGGCTTAACAAGAGGAATATGACAACTGTAGCCAAATTCCTGACACGTCTGTGTGTGGTGGCTCTCGATGCCTTGACCCCAGCCTCAGTCCATTCCTTGTGAAGTTCACTCAAATTCTTGAATCGATTTTGCTTGACAATCCTCATAAGGCTGCGGTTCTCTCGGTTGGTTGTGCATCTTTTTCTTCCACACTTTTTCCTTCCACTCAACTTTCTGTTAACATGCTTGGATACAGCACTCTGTGAACAGCCAGCTTCTTAGGCAATGAAAGTTTGTGGCTTACCCTCCTTGTGAAGGGGTCAATGATTGTCTTCTGGACAACTGTCAGATCAGCAGTCTTCCCCATGATTGTGTAGCCTAGTGAACCAAACTGAGAGACCATTTTGAAGGCTCAGGAAACCTTTGCAGGTGTTTTGAGTTGATTAGCTGATTGGCATGTCACCATATTCTAATTTGTTTAGATAGTGAATTGGTGGGTTTTTGTTAAATGTGAGCCAAAATCATCACAATTAAAATAACCAGACTTAAACTACTTCAGTCTGTGTGCATTGAATTTATTTGATACACGAGTTTCACAATTTGAGTTGAATTACTGAAATAAATAAAAAACTTTTCCACGACATTCTAATTTATTGAGACGCACCTGTATGTGCTAACCTGCCACAATGCCCACAAAGGAACTGAATGATTATTAAACATTTATTTAGTAAACATTATAAACATTTACAAACGATGAATAGCTTTAGACCGGGTGCTGCAAAAACCCTATTGTAATTGTTAGAATGGCCAAGGATCAGAAATCTCCACGTAAAACTGATCGTGCAGACCAAACCATAAGTCATAGAGATTTGAAACTTGGAGGGATGGTAGCAGGGCCGTCGCTAGGAATTCTGGGCCCTGTGCACCGAATTTGCTATGGGGGGCTGGACTGGGGTTAAAATTTGGATAAATTAATAATGAATAAATAAAAACGGACAGAAACAAACACTGATGAGTCTTGTTGAATGTACTGCAAAAATACAGTCAACAGACTTAATACTGCATTTTTGTCACATAGAAATGAAAATGAAATGAAAACTGCTAATAAATTCTGTCATAATTTCCTCACCCTCAAGTCAGTTCCAAATGACTTTCTTCTGGTGAACACAAAATAAGATTTTGTAGAATGTTACAAAACCATTTTGGTTACTCATGATTTCTACTGTATGGACAAAAATTCCTTGAATTTCCCAAATTATGTTTCACAGAAGAAAGAAATTCATACAGGTTTGGAATGACAGGATGTTGAGTAAATTATGGGGTAATTTTTATTTTTGGGTGAACTGTCCATTTAAGAACTTTAACATTTGTAAATAGCTAACACCTAATTTATATATTTATACACTGATATTTATCTTTAATCAGGCCCTTATTGAATTAACATTTTACTTCAATTAAAATTCATTAGAACTTAACATTTAAAAAGAAAGATGTTCTTGCTTAGAATCCAGAGTTTAGCTGTATAATATTAGTAGGATGGTGGTCACAGGAAGTAAAACCATGGTCCTCATTACCATGGTTAGGCATACATGGTTTTTAAAATAAATAATAAGTAATAATAAACTATAAAATTTGTAGTTAAAAAAAACAAAACATGAAGAAACTATAAAACACCTTCTAAGTAATCAAAATATTCCCCAATATGTAATAACAGTAACATTTATAATAAATAAATTTTTGCCAACACATAGGCTATTTGTACAGTGTTAATATCTTCAAGTTAAATTACTATGGTGCTGAACTGACAAGTCTATTGGCGTTTTCCAATATACCTCATTGTCCTGGATGTTTTCAGCCGGCATCACTACAGAACCTTTAATGTTCTCATATCACACGACTGTATAACAATTCTGTGTCACATCTGAATGGATCAAGCTAGTTGCACTGTTTATCACTTATAAATCGTGGTAGAAGCGCGGCGCACGTTCGTCAGCGCTGTTCGGGTGACTGATCCCGCTCTGCTTTGACGCGCTGCTGGTGTATGCATTATGGGATTAGATCTCTGCCACAATTCTGTGCGCGAAAGATCATATTTTGAGCATGCAATAGTGAGTTTTGTGGAGAAAATGTTTGTCTCGCAAAGAAGAAAGTATTTAGAGCACACGAAAATCAATTTTGCATTTAAAATAAACTTTTGGATCTGTGCAGACCTTCTCTTTTGCGCGTGCAAAATTTCACTAGCTTGCTCACCTGATGCCCGCCCTCAGTGCTCTCTAAATGCCAACAGCTGGCTTGCTCAACACAACCCAGTGTTACAATATGCCATAATTCCAGCCAATCAGAGACGAGGCAGCAAAATTCTGATTGGCTGCCTTGACAACCAGTCACAACATTCCTTGCATTACCTGGACAGCAGAAGAGGAAAAAGTTGATATTCTGATCATATTTTTTTCCAAGCACATTTTACCAACTCCAAACGACATCAATCTTAATAACTAATACAGTAAGCTACTGTATGCTTTTATCATCTTTTTAAGTTTAATTAACGTGCTGGCTAGATTTACTTATTGTAGACATTATGTCAACAAGGTTTAGCCTAATTAAATCATGGCCACGAATTAAGGACGTCGTGATAATCAATAAAGTTATTCACTCTGATTGCTGTCCATGTTGTCCATCTTTAGTAATCCAATTCGGTAGGTGGGACTGTTACAAAAAAAAGGTCCTAGTGTCACACCCCTGTAGACTGTCGATTGTGGTTTCTCCCTCTGTGTCCTTATTTGGTTGTTCCTGTTCTCATTATCAGTTAAACCCCTCATTGTGCTCACCTGTCTGCCCCTCGTTATCTGCCCTATATTAGTTCCTGTCTTTGGTATTCTAGTTGGTCGGTTATTGTGACTGTTACCCTGTATGTTGATGTCTACCCTGTCTGGATTTCCTGTTGTCAAGTCATTAAATATCTTTGGAGTTTCGCGATCATCGACTAGGAGTTGACGCTGCGACAGCGGTAGAGCATCAATGCCAGCCTATATCACTGGGTCCCCACCACACTTCCGCTCCTTGCTGCACCACGCTCATCTCACCCCCCCCCCCTACCATTCCCCCCCTTTCTCTATACATCTTCCGTACCCAGTCTTCTGTTTTTATCACTTAATACGTGTAACCTCGCGGTTCTCCATACCCGTTTGCTTAGTCATGTTCTTCGTCCTCCACCGTGTTTTTATTTACTACTCCCCTGTTGTGTTGACCCCATGGATCCCTTCACGCGCCCCGAATTCCTCCTTCTCCTGCTGGAGCAGGAAGGCAGGACTCTCAAGGACCATACCAGACAGTTCCTGATGGTCGCTAACGTCACCAGCTATCCGGACGACGTGCTCTGCGCTTTCTTTGAGGCAAGTCTGAACGCCGAGTGCAGAGTGCGGTTGTCCGAAGATGGTCCTCGGGAGGAATTTGCCGCCTTCGTGAAGTGGATTTTGGCGAGAAACGGGTCGCCACTCACCATCGGCCACGTGGATGATCTTGCCAGATCCACTTCGGACCAAGAGCCCAGCCCACCATCTCCCCGCGGTACGGAGCATCAGCCTGAGCCCACCGATGACGGAGAGCCATTTCCCGCCGCGATCCGCGAGCCAGAGTGAAGCCAAGAGACTGAGCGGAGGATCGCCTCGGATGTTGAGCCCAACCCGTCAGACCAGGTGCGAGAGCCGGTGACAGTGCCCACCACGAGGGAGAAAGCCGCGGATGGCGTGGAGAGGAGCTCTGCCCCCTGCATCATGGCTGAGGGTGAACTGACTATGGCGAGACATAAGGGCCAAAATATGGAGGGAAGTCAATGCCAAAATGAGGAGGAGAGACCTCGGAATCCTCAGTTTAGCCCAGGAAGGGCTCACGATCCCCTGTCGAGCCTAGGAATGGCTCACGATCCCCTGTCGAGCCTCGGAATGGCTCCCAATCCCCAGTTCCGCACAGGAAGGGCTCCAGCCCAAGAACTCTCTCCAGTGCCCGCTCCTCAAAAATGCCCGCTCTCCCACCCGCTCCAGCCTCCTCCACCGCTGTCAGCTGGCAGCCAGCAGCCCCTCTGCTCGCCCTCAGCCCACCATCATTCTGGTGCGAGCTCCGCGGGTCTGCCATCCTCCAGCGTCGCCATGGTTGGAGTCTCCCTCACCTCCGCCTCTGACCTCCGAAGTCGGGACTCTGCCTCGGTCCGTAGACCCAGTGGCTCCACCTCGGTTCCTAGCTCCCTCGCCTCCACCGCTACCCATCGATCCATCAGCTCCACCAGGCTCCCTCGTCCCTCCAGCTCCGCCTTGGTCGGGCATCGACCCACCATCGCCTCTGGACTCCACTCCTCTGACTGCGCCTCGTCGCTCTGTCCCACCGGCTCCATTGGGCTCCTTCCTCTCACCAGCTCCACCTTGGTCCTCAGTCACTCCGGCTCTGAGGATTCTGGATCTACGCCTAGGTCGCCAGAGCACTCAGGCTCCACCTGGCACCCCCCCGGATCCTCGGCATCCCCCTGGCTCGTGGGCTCTCCGCCTCGGGCTCCTCCTCCACCTGCTCCGCCGCCGTTGGTAGGCCCCCTGGTGTCGGCAGCTATCCCTCCTCCATGGCTCCTCCCACCACCTGGCCTCACCGGGGTCGCTGTTATGCTCCTGTGGCTGGTCCTGCTGGGCTCCTCCTGCGCATGTCATTTGTCTCCTCCCTGGCTCCTCCTCCTTCGTCGCCCCCCCTGGTCTTCTGATTAAATATACTATTAGGGTGCTACGCCCGTTCACCCCCACCACGCTTCTATAAAGATCACGATATTAACGTCCGCACCACGACTATTTCGTCTGTTATTCCTAAGCGCACAGCGTCTGCCACTTTAAATTCTTGAGATCTTTACAGCAGGATGGATTTAATTGGCTGTCCATTGTTATCGTCATCAGCGGGGAGAAGGAAAACTTTGAAAGTGATTTCAACCCTATCGTTCTCTTTTGTCTTATCGTCGATAGCTTGTGGTGTGGGACTCGCTATTCTTTAAATATTGAGACGATTTGTTAGAATATATCTTTATCGTTATCCTTATTAACGTTAGAGTTATCGTCCTTGGTGTGAATGGGGCTTAACGGTACGTGTTTTTGTACCGAACGGTTCACGGGGTAAATTACAAATGGAAGTGATCATGCCTATGCCCTACTCCCTTCGAAGGGCAGAGTCCTTGGAGTGGAGACTTTGGAGTGAGCAGGGCAATTTTATATTTGAAAAAGTTTTATATATATTAGTTTTTATATATTATATAGCATATTTTTAAAACTTTTTAAAATATAAAATGTATGGTCATTTGCAACAGTTATGCTAACAACAATAAAAATACATCTGCTGACGGACACCGTGCTGCGTTGTCACAGGAACATGCCAGCTGAAGATGAGGAAATTACGTTGCTCCCTTTGCCAAGTACATTCCAAACGACTAAATAATGGCACGCAAGTGCCCTGCTCACTCCAAAGTCTCCACTACAAGGGCTCTGCCCTTCTAAGGGAGTAGGGCATAGGGATGATCACTTCCATTTGGAATTTGCCTGTGAACCATTCGGTATACGATACGCGTACCGTTACACCCCTAATATATGTATATATTGATCTATATATAATGTTTCCTTTCCGAGGGAATTTCGAATTGCGTCCTCTAGAGGTCGCTTTGGGGAACGCCTTCAGCGTGACCGGTGTCTGAAGCAGACATCTAAACCAGAGATTGTCTTAATATAGGAAGATGAGAGGGTCTGTATTACTTACTAATGGAGAAAGCATAACGGCTAACTTGGATCACATGTCCCTTAATAACATGTACAAATATTATACAAAAAACCCTAAACCACAGAGTCTAGAACTGTAGATTCAGTGATCCAATTCGGTAGGTGACGCTGTTACAAAAGAATAGGGTCCTAGAAATGCGGTCCTAGAACTGTGGTCCTGAAACTGCAACTGTGCAGGAACACCCTTCTCCACACGCTCTGCAGATGCTATGTATGACTGTCTGACCTTCTTGCAAGAATAAACTACCTTTACAACTTTCTGAGTTCCTCATCTCTCACCATATGAGATATAACACTCCCAAAATTAAATAACAGTGATTTGAGATGAATGTATTTATTTATTGATTGATGTGGTTTTGCCTGGTCACAACGGGGTTTGTTTTGTTTGTTCATGTTCCTGTCTTTTCTTTTTGTCTAGTTATGGGTCCTGTTAGTATGTGATTTTAAAATGTAAATGTTGAACAACAACACCACTTGTTCTTCGTGTTCAGTTCTGTTGGTTCCTTGAGTTGTTTTGTCATGTTTGATTGGTTGTCGTCTGGACCTGTTGTTTGCTATAAGTAGCCCTCATGTTGCCCTTGTCTCTTCTCTAGCTTTGTATTGTGTAACCTGCCGTTGGTGAGTTGTTTTCATTACTTTGCCCTGCCCTGCCCTGCCCTGCCATGCCATGCCAAGTTTGTTCATGTTTTTGCCAAGCCAAGACTTGTTCTTGGGTTTTGCACTACTTTGGGATGTAATAAACTGCACTTGGGTTCATTTCCTTTTTTTAAACTATTCGCATCCAGTAGACTCCATTATATTGTAAGGGCCCCAGCTGGCCAGGACAGGTACAAGTGTGGCTGAAGGTTTCTTGCGTGTTCGGTCTTTTCAGCGTGCAAAATTATTCAATTTAAGTTCAATTCTAATCGGACTCCATTTTATTATCTAACTGACTCCATTTATGACCTCAAATTACAGATATAAAGTTGGTTCGACGATTGACATTGGATATTAGACAGCTATTCAGCTGCAAAAAACTTCAATAAATTCTTAGTGGATGAGTATAATTGTATACAAAATGGCTTATCTGAAAAGCATTAGAACGTAGAACTGAACACGCATCGCAGTGCATTTGTTTTAATCGTCCTTTATATGTTGAAACGCATAAAGTCTCTAGAAGTGGCGAGCTAGCGCTTAGGCCAGCTAGGGACCGTCTACACAGTACATGGAAAGGATAAAACGATTAATGTTTTCCCACTGGAATGTTTTTTTTTACAATTAACAAAACAAGAGCAATTTATGCACCAAGCTCTTTGAAAGATATAAAGACAAACACTCATAATAAGGCTCACTTGAATTTAAATAAGAAATACTGTAAAACAAATATGTGAAAATGGTTATTATTATTATTATAATTATTATTAATAATAATAATAAATTAAATAAACTATCATAATCATTCCATAATCCAGTGGTTATGCAGTAGGCTAATTCCAGGTCCTTGTGAGAACATTTTAATGTTAGTTGTTTTCACAGAAGTTTGACACCAAAGAAGTACAGGCTATTGAAATTTAAACCAATAAATACATTAATTTAAAATAAATACACACTTCTGCATTAACCTCATGTCTTTGTTACTGTTTTTATAAGAAATTTTTTATATTTGTTTTAGTCACAGAACTATAATAGAAAGCATGGTATTGTAATTCAAAATTAAGACAAAGCTGGCAAAGAGTGTTGTTTTGCAGTTGTTTTGACTTGAATTGAAAATCTAATTTTTAATAAATTAATTTATAACACAGTTTTATTACACAACTTCAATGGGTGTGTCTTGTTACAGATTAGATACACATTTTGATGGTGTTTTAAGCCACAGAACTAAAATAGAATGAATCAGAATCAGAATCAGAATGAGTTTTTATTGCCAGGTATGTTTACACATACGAGGAATTTGTTTTCATGACAGAAGCTCAACAGTGTAACAGAATGACAGTGACAAAACAAAAAAACACAGATAATAAAAAAAAAAAAATGGAAACAAGTAAATAAGGAATAAAAACATATAATTGACAATTGTGTGTGCAGGTATATTAAAATAGACAGTTGTATGTACAGGTATATTATGTGCAAATTGAAATGTAGAGTGTGTGTGTTAGATAAATAAGTGTATGAGTGAATAAATAGTGTGTGTTCCACAGTTATTAAGTGTTCATGAGATGGATTGCCTAAAGGAAGAAACTGTTCCTGTGTCTGGACGTTCTGGTGCTCAGAGCTCTGTAGCAACAGAAGAGTGTGGCAACAGTTCAAAGAGGGAGCGTGCTGGATGTGAGGGGTCCAGAGTGATTCTGCCAGCCCTTTTGCGCACTCTGGACGAGTACAGTTCTTGGAGAAAAGGGAGGGTTGAACAAGTGATTCGCTCAGCAGTCCGGACTACCCTCAGAAGTCTTGGGTCAGATTTGGTAGCTGAGCTGAACCAGACAGTTATCGAAGTGCAGAGGACAGATTTAATGTTTGCGGAGTAGAACTGTTTCAGCAGCTCCTGTGGCAGGTTGAACTTCCTCAGCTGGCGAAGGAAGTACAACCTCTGCTGGGCCTTTTTCACAATGGAGTCAATGTGAGTTTTCCACTTCAGGTCCTGAGAGATTGTGGTACCCAGGAACCTGAATGACTCCACTGCAGTCACAGTGCGGTCCATGATGGTGAATGGGGGGAGTGCAGAGGGGTTTCTCCAGAAGTCCACGGTCATCTCCACAGTTTTAGCGTGTTGAGCGCCAGGTTGTTGAGACTGCACAAGACAGCCAGCTCTTTAACCTCCTGACTGTAAGCAGACTCGTCACCACCCTGAATGAGGCCGATGAGTGTGGTGTCGTCTGCGAACTTCAGGAGCTTGACAGAGGGGTCTTTAGATGTGCAGTCGTTGGTGTACAGGGAGAAGAGCAGTGGAGAGAGAACACAACCCTGAGAAGCTCCAGTGCTGATCGTACGGGTGCTGGATGTGTATTTTCCCAGCGCTCACTAGCTTCTGCCTCTCTGTCAGGAAGCTGTTGATCCACTGAAAGACGGAGGTGGGCACGGAGAGCTGAATTAGTTTGGGCAGGAGGAGGTTTGGGAAGATAGTGTTAAACACCGAGCTGAAGTCCACAAACAGGATCATCACATAAGTCCCTGGTCTTTCTAGATGTTGCAGAACATAATGCAGACCCATGTTAACTGCATCGTCCACAGACCTGTTAGCTCTGTAGGCAAACTGAAGAGGATCCAGCAAAGGGTTCAGTGATGTCCTTCAGGTGGGCCAGCACCAGTTTTTTCAAAAGACTTCATGACCACAGAGTTGGAGCCACAGGCCTGTAGTCATTAAGTAATGTAATTTTGGATTTTTTTGGGATGGGGATGATGGTGGAGCATTTTGAAGCATGAAGGGACTTCGCACATCTCCAGTGATCTGTTGAATATCTGTGAAAAGATGTGGGCCAATTGGTCAGCATTGGTTTTTAGACAGGCTGGTGTAACACTGTCTGGGCCTGGTGCTTTTTTCCTTTCTGCTTCCGGAAGACCTGGCTCACCTCATCTTCGCTGATCTGAATTGCAAGTGTGGGGGAGAGGGGGGTTGCTGGAGGTGTGAAGGGTTGTGTGGAGAGGGTTCAGGGGGGTTTGGTGTGCGGGTGTTCTTTTCAAACCTGCCGTAGAACTCCTCTTTTTGTTTTTTTTTTTTGTTCAGATCGTTCTGCCAGGTGTGATTCTAAGCAGGCTGGGCGGCTGGTGTCTTGAATTGGGATGTTATTTAGGGATTTTCCACAACTGCCTGCCGAGTCACTGGAAGAGAATTGAATCCTTATTTTTTCAGAAAAATTCCTCTTTGCACTCTGATCTCCTTTTCCAGTGTGTATTTAGCCTGTTTATACAAGACATTATCACCCTTCCTGTAAGCATCTTCTTTGGCCTGATGGAGCTGTTTGAGTTTTGCAGTGAACCATGGTTTTCGTTTTTGTAAGTTAAATGAGTCCTGGTAGGAGTTCATATGTCTTCACAGAAACTGATATAGGATGTTACAGTCTCTGTGAGTTTGTCCAGATCGGTGGTAGCAGCTTCAAAGACGCTCCAATCAGGGAGGTCAAAACAAGCTTTTAAATCCTTCTCTGCTTCATTAGTCCATCTTTTTACAGTCCTTAATACAGTTTAGCTGATTTCAGTTTCTGCCTGTAGGTCAGTATAAGATAAACCAAACAGTGATCAGACAGCCCCAAAGCTGCCCATGGGACAGAGCGATATGCATCCTTTATTGCTGTGTAACAGTGATCCAATATATTACTGTCTCTGGTGGGACATGTGATGTGCTGCTTGTATTTTGGCAGTTCACTGGAGAGATTTGCTTTATTAAAGTCCCTGATAATTATTAAAACAGAGTCCGGGTGTTGTTGGTCTGTGTCTGTGATCAGATCAGCGAGTTTCAGTAAAGCGGAGCTCACGTGCGCTTGCAGAGGAATGTAAACACTCACGAGAATGAAAGAGCAAAACTCCCGCGGCGAATAGAAAGGCTTAAAGTTAATGAAAAGCACTTCTAGATCTGAAAAGCACATCTTCTTTAACACAGTTACAACTGTACACCACCTCTCATTGATGTAAAAACATGTCCCGCCACCACGCGATTTCCCCGTTGATTCTGCGTCGCGGTCCGCTCTGCACAGCTGAAAGCCCGGGAGTACTCAACGCGCTGTCCGAAATGGCGTCTTTCAGCCAGGTTTCCGGGAAACACAGAGCAGCAGAGTTAGAAAAATCCATATTTGTCCAGGAGAGCAGAAGGAGTTCGTCCGTTTTATTGGGTAGAGAGCGGAGGTTCGCCAGATGGATGCTAGGCAACGGCGTCCTGAATCCGCGCTGTCTGAGCTTCACGAGCGCGCGGGCTCGCTTCCCCCGTCTGCGCGTCCTAAAGAGCTTAATCAGCGCAGCAGCTCCCCCGACAACAATGTCCAGCAAAAAATCCGAATAGTCGAAAACCGGTGAAATATCGGGTGGTGTGTACTTCGAATGTCCAGCAATTCGTCTCTGGTAAAACTGATTGCACGGATTTAACTAAAGACAGGACAAACTAAAAGCACAAAAACAACTGCAGAGCACGCCACAGAGGCAGCCATCAGCATCGGCGCCATTGTGCAAAAAATACTTTAGAAAATTAAAACCAAATAATTTACTGTAGTTTAAACTAAATACACTCTTATACCTATTGTACAAACTTTTAAAGAAACATTTTGCAGTTGTTTCATGTTCATAGAGATGCAGAAGTTCAAGCTATTGACATTCAGAATTCACAGCGAAAACACTTCAAAAAGTATCCAGTATTGACTGCCCCTAGAGGAAGATACTCAGTTTGTTTTGACGAGTTTTAAAGGGGGTCATATGATGCTGCTAAAAAGAACATTATTTTGTTGTATTTGGGGTAATGAAATGTGTTTATGTGGTTTAAGGTTCATAAAACATATATTTTCCACATACTGTACATTATTCTTTCTCCTCTACGCCCCGCCTTTCTGAAAAGCGTAGATTTTTACAAAGCTCAACCTTCTGAAAAGCGAGGTGTGCTCTGATAGGCCAGCAATCCAGTGCGTTGTGATTGGACGAATACATCAAGCGTGTGACGGAAATGTTACTCCCCTACCATACTGTGATGATGCCCTGTCAGGCGGAGCGATGATTCAAAAACATGAAAAAAATCCATTATAAACGAGGCATTCGTTGCATCCAGTGGGGACCTAATTATGGATTATAATGACTT